>JAOXNR010002060.1:0-39262 GCA_028571225.1 Parsonsia alboflavescens
CACGGAAAAACTGAGGATGGCATATGCACCTTCGATACAACCTGTGCCCTTGTGTTCGTCTTTGAATTCAATTGCAGATATGGATGATGTGGTCGTCAATAATCCTATTGGAAGAAGGTCTGTTGGAAGACCACAAGAGGCCCACTTTTTCTCTTGGAACGAACAATACCGTTGAAGGAAAATGTGCTCCCTACGCAATAGAAAATTACATAATTGTGCCACCTATCCAAATGCTCACAACACAGAAGAAAATGATCCAACAACGATTGACTTAAATCATGAAGTGCCCAGATCTGATCTGAATTCCACACAACAATCTTTCGGGACAAATTTTGTTAACGTTCTTGTCAATATGTTTGTGGAGGGTGTGGATTTTTATCTCAGCAATATCAATGTTAACACGGTTCATGACACGTAAATGTTATTATGATTTTAAGAAACAGTGAATTTGTTGTTTAATTTAAATTGCATTTTTGTCATTGAATCAAGGCCACGATCTTCTCTAACTAGTATACGGATTGATATATATATATATATATATATATATATATATATATTATATTAAACTAAGTATGATAAATAAAATAGGTTCCAAACAATTTTTTATCTCATGAAAAAGTATTATTTAAATCCTTTCTGCCAAATTAGGATTCAAACTATAGTTTGGCAAAAAGGGTATAGTTTTAATCCTAATTTGGCCAAAAAAAAAAAAAAACCTTTGGGGACCTAAATGCAAAAGGGTATAGTTTGAGTCCTAATTTGGCAAAAAAAAAAAAACTTTAGGGACTTAAATGTAAAAAGGTATAGTTTGAGTCCTAATTTGGCCCAAAAAAAAAACTTTAGGGACCTAAATGCAAAAGGGTATAGTTTGAGTCCTAATTTGACAAAAAAAACTTTAGGGACTTAAATGCAAAAAGGATATAGTTTGAGTCCTAATTTGACAAAAAAAAACTTTAGGGACCTAAATGCAAAAGGGTATAGTTTCACTCCTAATTTGAGTCCTAATTTTTATCATCCCAAAATGTAAATATTGACTTTTGGATAGAGATTGAAGAAATGAAAAAGAAAAAAAATATATTTTCATTGATATAATATTAAAAACAAAAAAAAAATTTACATTGCATGACCGTATTATTTACAATATATAAAAAAAAAATTACAAAACTATCTCCTATCCTTTAAATCCTAGCATGAGCCAAACCATCTCATCCCTAATGTACTGAGCCATAGAGGCTGTAGATGGTAATTGGGGCATCTCTTTAAGATGCCCTCTCATCAGCTGTGACATGTTAGCACACATAGGCACTGCAGCTGGTCGAGTCAGGCTGAATAGGGATGGAGTGCACCGAGCTTTCAGGTGGGTCAAGCAAAATTGTGGTGAATGTCTCGAAAGGGGAATTACCTGTCCTGTCATAAAATCCGGCTTGCGAAGTAATCGTGGAAATATCAAACAGACCAGCACCATCAAGTTAAATCGAGACTCCTTCGCCTCAATTGATGGTTTTGGATCATACAATGTGATCTGAGATATGTGAAGATCAACTCGGAGTAATACAAAATGCCCATGGTGGGGGCATCAATATCTATATATAACACAGTACAAGTATTAAATCAATTAGTATAGCATAAATAATAATTTAAACCTAGAGTTATGTAGAAAATGAAGTTAAATACCTCTACCGTGTCTCACCATGCTACCTCTCCTGTGTCAACATCTCCCCCGACCCAGGAAGTGACATAGTCCCCGAAGACTTAGGACCCCGGTTCCACTCCAGATGCTTTCGTCTCCTCCCATGCACCTCGGAGAACGCTCTGTCATTGGAGTTAGTTAAAAATCGATGTTGCAAGTACAGTAAATGAAATATAGATCAATATAATTTTTTAACCACGTACGTATAAGTATGTTCTGGTGAGTGCGAAGCGGAACCAGGTCTAGTAAATTGATAGGGCTTCTGCTATCGCTTGTCATAGTGAAGCCATGAACCCATCCACCTGGTCGTCTTCAATGTACTTCGTCATATTCTTGACCCTTGCGAGGTCAGCCCCGACAAATGACAGGATCCCCCTAATTGTGCGCCTATCACAAAAATTTGGATCACAACAATAAATCGGAAAAGTTTTAAAATGCAAATTAATCATAAAAAGAAAGTGAATTACCTATCTGAACTTCCGGAGCTACAAAAGTCATCCGATCGTGCCCGGTCTAAAGTGGACTGGTCTACCACGGTAGGCAGAATCTCCCCCAACACCTCTTCTACTTGAGTTATCCTCGCTGCTTTCATCCTCGGCTTCTTCCTTGGCCTCAACAACTCGATGTGATGGATCGGGTCGATATAAGGTGACTGTACACTTGCGGACGGGACCTTAGCCCGATATGTATGACCAAACTCCTAATAAAATCAATTACTCAATATGAGAATTACTATGGAATTACTTAATAATAAAATGAACGAGTAACAGAGATTATAATTTACTATCCAACGATCCAAATTTTACTTGGATAGTGGCAACTAGAGTTGGAGGGGCTGGACCTGTTGCTGGAGCCGAAGGGGTCGAGGCCAGAGCTGGAGGAGCCAGAGGAAGGCCTGGATCCTCTGCTCGACTGACAGGTGCATCAACCTATTATGCAAAAATTATAAGAACCATTTTCAAATTAAAATTTAGATAAAAAACAGTAACTGAAATTAATACTCGATACTACATTTACCTGAGTGGTGTTGTCGGGGACTATGGGAGATGTCGGGTGGGGGTTGGCCCACGAATTGGAATCATGGCTCTCCAGCACATTTAACCTGGGCTCGATATGGGTGAGTCGCTAAAGGATACTAGCCTGTGTCGTCCCGATCTGTGTGGACCCCTGGAGTAAGTGATCCCCAAGTTGCGGCAACAAGAGCCTGACCCTGGCCATAGGTAGCTCGGCCATCGAAGGCTACTGTAATTATAAAATTGAGTTATAATCCATCAGTATTCGTTTTCGAAGGGGGTGGGGCATTTGTTTAAGTAGGACGAGGTACATACCTGAGGTCGACTCCTCCCATATGGAGAGGGGATGGAAAAGGGATGTCCGTTCCCTTGGTCCACTGCCGAAGGACTCGATCGTGAGGCCTCGCTACCGGATCTCTTCAGACTGATCGAACGATCTAGATCAATCCTTTGCTCAGTCGAATCTCGATCAGGACGTGGGATTTAAAATAAAATAAAAGTAAACTATCAAAACTCTTTATATTTATCTTATACAAAATGAACTTAAATTTTGGAAATTGAGATTAGTCTTACCTGATCGAATAATAGAACCGAAAATCCCTATCTGCACGCTCCCCAGAATGAGCTGGGTAGATAATTACCCCAACATGTCGCTGCAATATGTGGGGTGCGGCTGAAATCGACTTAGTACGGCTGTTGCCGCTCCGCCTAATCAACCACAATATACGGGAAGCTGGCACGGGCTTGTGATTGGTAGTTTGACTTAGTGACAATAACTAATTTATAAATGAAAGTGAACATTGATAAGGTATTCACTTACCTAGTCAAGTAGTTGGGGCCACTCCTCTCTCCTAAGTCGAGGACCTCGAAGGACGAAGCACCTCGGGTGTCGTGGCCCTACATGGGAGGAACCACATCTAGCCGAAGCCTGGGCATCCTTACATAGCTCAGGACGCAAGGATGGAAAATGATCGTACGCAGACCACTAATTAAAAATAAGAATAAAAAAATTTCAAATAATTATTTAGAGAGTCAAAAAACACTATTGATAAATGAATGTAATTAATAATATGAAAATTTACCAGCAACACCCAACAGCTGGTGTACAATTGTCTCTTTAGGGAGTCCTCCTGGATGGCCTGTCAATAGAAATGCATCGTGTGGTTTCACCCGATCCTTCCCTATAGGAACTACTCCACAGCCTCCAACTCGTCCAACAGGCTCCATACGTAAAAGGGTATGTCTACAGTCTGTTCTCGGGTCAGGATCCAATGGCCTATGATGATGCTGTATGCCAATCTGAGGGCATCATCAATCGACAGCTGTCCCACAACCATGGCCTGCCACTTCTGCAAGACTATCCGTGGAGGAACCGAATTCACCCTAATCAATTGAGCCATGGCTCCATCCTGACTCGGTCCCCTCTTAATAATATGCCGATCTACTATCCCATAACGTAGATCGGCGAGGAGAGCGTACTCTTGGAGGCCCAGTCGGTGTAACCGACCTTCAATGAAGAACCACATCTTATTGGGTCGGGCACCCTCCAGAATGACCTCCTATCTCAAGATATGAAGGGTAGCCCTGGAATAGTACCATCCACGATAAATGGGAAGATCCACCATGTATTCAGAAGGCCCCCTCTCAAAACACTTTAGAGCCCCATGTAGCCGTAGCAAGTCCACGGCCTGTGTAACAATCGAAAACTTGGCTTGTGCGCAAAGCGTGTTCTAGGTAGGCATAGCGGGATCGTGTCGGAATTGAAACGTGTGATGAGTGGGATCCATATCTATACAGTTTAGTTTCTAAATTAGTTAATAAAGAATTTCGAGACACGCAGAAATAATTTCTAGACACACTCAACACATTTCGAGATACGATTTCTAAATTAACCCAGACTTTCAATTACATTTCTTTCAAGACACACAATAGACATTCCGAGACACAAAGTAAGCAATTCGAGACACACAGTAGTCATTTCTAGACACACAGTAGTCATTTCTAGACTCCAAGTCATTTCGAGACACAATTTATACATTTCAAGATACAAATTAAACCTTTCAAGACATAACAAACCCTTTCGAGACACAAAGCAACATTTTGAGACAAAACAAATAATTTCGGGACAGATTCAAACATTTCGAGACACAACAAACAATTCGAGACAAAATCAAACCCTTTCTAGACACAACAAACAATTTTGAGACACAACCAATCAATTTCAAGACACAACAAACAATTTCGAGACACAACCAAACAATTTCAAGATAGATTCAAACAATTTCGAGACATAACCAAAGAATTTCGAGATATAACCAAACGATTTCAAGACATAACCAAACAATTTTTAGATAGTTTCAAACAATTTCGAGACACAACGAACAATTCGAGATAAAAATTCAAATTCATGCATGATCGTCCAGGACAATTTCAACAAAATACAAAATCGAAGTAAACAACATTTAGCATATTTGACACAAAATCAAGGTTTAAATTTGAAGAAAACCTACCGGTAATGGCAGCGACGATGATGACGACGAAGTGATCGACCTCCCAATGGCACCATCGTGGGAGTGTCAATTCTACCGGAGTGTGTCGCAAAGATGGATGTGATCTACCGGAGTGTGGATCCTATTGGAGTGGATTCTACCGGAATGAAGAAAATGGGAGGGAAGGAAGGGAAAGAAAATGGGTGAGAGTAAAGAAATATGAAGAGTGGAGAAGATGGAGAGTTTCGGTTGTTTGGTGGTGAAGAAGGTGGGGAATCGGTCTCGAAATGAGAAGAAAATTAACCGTTTGTGCCTTTGTCTCGATTTGGGTATAAGGGTAAGGAAATAATTTTCCATTTCTGTTATAATTTTTATTACCCAAAAATGTTAAAATTGACTTTTGGGTATAGGTTGAAATTGAGGCAACCCAATTAGGTAGAATTGAAATGTTGTCAGAAAATGGATAAAATTGAAATTGGATCAATCCATTTGGATATATTTTTGAATTTCTTCCTTATTTTAAGGTTTTTTTTTTCTTACGTATTTCTATCATCTAATTATTCTCTTTCTTAGAACGTCTAAAGTTGGTTTCACTTATCTAACTTATTTGCCATATCATTAAAAATAATTTATTTTCCACATTTTTACATTTAAGCTATTATTAAAAAAATTATATATTTTAAAAATATCTAATTATTCTAAAGTAAATTAACATTGAAATTATTATTATTTTTTTTGAAACAAAAAAAATTAATAAACTTTTAAAATTTTATTGTAAAAGGACACATACTTTATAAGATTGACATATAAACTAAAAAAGATAATCATTAAAGTTAAAATAAAATGAGTAAATGAAAGTAAAACAATTAATGTAAACTATAATTATGATTGTTCAGCTCCAAATTAAAAAAAAAAATCTTCCCTAGATGCATTTTTCACTTCCTTATTGCTTCCTATACTGAATAATAGAGGCTTGTATCCATACAAATGCCTCAAATGGAGACATCTGTATAGCTGTGTGATAGGTAGTGTTATACCACCACTCTCTAATGAAAACCATTGTAACCATTTATTTGGCTTGTGAAATACTAACCTCCTCAAATAACCCTCTAGATATTGATTCACTCTTTGTGTTTGACCATCCGATTGAGGGTTATAAGTAGTCGATAAATTCAATTGAGTTCACAAGGCTTTGAACAAAGTTTTCCAAAATTAACTTGTAACATTTTTATATCTGTTCGAGACTTTGTTTTCTAATAACCCATAAAGATTGTAAATTTGATTAAAAAATATATGTGCCACAACGAAATGTGGATATTTTGTGAATGGATCCACCATCTCCGATAAAGTTATCTTCCCCCTCTAACTTGGGCAACTTTTCAATGAAATCAATAGTGATTTGGCCCCAAGACTGATTTGGAACTGGAAGAGGTTGCAATAAACCCCAGTATGGTACTTTTTCAACTTTGACAAACATTATAGTTGGCTATGAAATTAGGAATTTGTGATTTCATATTTGGGCAAAAAAATGTTCCCTTGGCTCTCCAGTAGCAAGCCTTCACACCAGAATGGCCTCCCATGGATGAATATTGTATTTCCTAGATGATTTTATTTCTTTAGTCCCCATAACTCCTAATGTACATCCTCTTTCTTTTGAATAACACCTTGTTCTTATACATGCATTCCCCATAAAAATTTGGCTTACATGGGCAGTTTGCAAGGTTTTTCTTAACCAGTTCATCCTCTTGAAAACTCTTTTTCACTTTATTAACCCAAGTAGATATAACAATGACCATTATATTAATCTCATACTTCCTTGATAAGGCATTTACAACCAGATTTTCAAACCAATTTTTGTATTGTATCTCATAATTAAACCCCATTACTTTGGAGATTCATCTTTGTTAGGCTAATGTTGTTACTCTATGCTCCAATAAAAATTTAAGGCTCTAAAGTTCTA
This sequence comes from Parsonsia alboflavescens, assembly GCA_028571225.1. Taxonomy (NCBI): domain Eukaryota; kingdom Viridiplantae; phylum Streptophyta; class Magnoliopsida; order Gentianales; family Apocynaceae; genus Parsonsia; species Parsonsia alboflavescens. The sequence goes on from JAOXNR010002060.1 coordinate 7,153, forward strand.
TTTTGATAATGAAATGGTGTTCCTCCAATAATGTCTCCGTTGGTCACTGCTTAAGCTCATGCCAATAACTTTTTCACATGCATTGACATTCATGCATTTTTAATTCCTAGGGCCTTGCTAAAAGAAGACAATAGGTCTCCTCTTTTGCATGAGTACTACTCCTATACCATTATCACAAGCATCAGTTTCCAACATAAAAGGTTCGGAAAAATTTGGTATAGTGAGTATTGTTGAACTACACATAGCATCCTTGAGCTTTTGGAAAGCCTGATCTACTTCCTTCTCATCTGAATTCCCTTTCTTGTAATAACCTATAAAGAGTTTGCTGATTACTTCATATCGCTTGAAAAATCTTCTATAATATTCAATTAACTCCAAAAATACTCTCAACTATGTAGCAGTACTTGCTGTCGGCCAATTAAGCATGTCAGCTATCTTTCTGGGATTAGCTTACTTCCCCCTTTTGGCTGATTATGTGCCCCAAATACTCCATGTTTTCTTGTGGAAAAGCGCATTTGATCTTTTATGCAAAAAGCTATTGTTTCCTCATCTTCTTGAATACAACCCTTAAGTGTTTGACATAAGTCTCCAGGTCACCACTATACACTAGAATGTCATCGAAGAACACCAGTACAAATCTCCTAATCTCCTGTGTAAAAACTTTATTCTTCATAGAAATTGGTCAATCCAAATGGCTTTACATTGAATTCATAATGTCTATGGTGAGTTCTGAAGTCTTTCTTGTGAATGTCTCTTCTTTCAATCTTATTTGAAGGTAGCCCAATCGAAAGTCTATCTCAGAAAAATATTTAGCATCATGCAACACATCTAGAAGTTCATCAATGATGGGAATTGGATATTTATCCTTATCATCATTACATTAAGTTGTCTGTAGTCTATGCAACCTCTAGTTGCCACATTTCTTTTTAACCAAGAGAATAGGGGAATCAAATGGACTAGAATTTGGCAGAATTATCTTATCTTCCAACATCTCTTGGACCATTCTTTCTATCTGTCCTCTGTGCAAGTGGGCATACCTATGGCTTAATTTTGAATGGTTGAACTCTTGAGATTAATGGAATGGTATATTCATGTTCTTTGCTTGGTGGTAGACCTTGTGGCTTAGCGAATAAGTCCTCATACTCCCTTATTAGTTTTTGTTAATGGCGGTTTTCATTTTCTTGCTCATGCATAAGTGGTCCCACCCAAACTTTTTATACATTTCCATTCCATTTCTCTAAAGTTTCAATTGCCACCACCTTCAAAATATTTGAATTTGATAAGCCCTTCATTACAACACTCTTCAGTTGTTTCCAAATGGTCAAGCTTAATTCCTCAAAGTCAAATGTAATGATAGGGTGCAATCAGATAAATCGCTTTATGAGCTATTCACGATTCGAGACCCGTTAACAACTAATATGCTAGGCTTATTAGCAAATAAGTCAAGCTTAAACTTTGATAGGCTCAACTCATAAGCTCGTAAGATAACTCAATAATATATATATAATATGTTGTTGATAATTAAATTTATATACAATTATATAGGCATGAATATTTACTATTATTATATATATATTTTAAAGGAAATATTATCGGATTTTAGTTGATATATATATATATATTTATATAAAATGAAATAAAAACTTTCTTCTTGGATTTGGAATAGAATCATTGCATAATGCGTCAATATTTTCTTTGGGATGAAGATTTTCTAATTTTAATGTTGCGTGATGCAGCAAAATTAAAAATATATATTGTTGTGGAAAACTAATATATTAAATATCATACAGTAAATTTCATTTTTACCAGTGTTTTTATAAACAAATTTTTTTGATTAGTTAAAATCATAGTTCAGTTGAAAAAAAAAAAAAAAGAGGTACAATTATTTTGGAATCAATTTTATTAAAAAAAAAATTATAGTGCACTTTTTTATAATTATATTAATTTGAAATATTTTGAATTTAAAAATTCATAAATTTTGTTAGAAAAATTGAATTAGTCCTAAAACAATTTTAAAAGGTCCATATAAATATAAATTTAATCAAATTTTTGCTATAATTATCTTTTCGAGTACAGTTGATTAACTTTTTTTCCTCATTCATATCTTAAAAATAAATTAATAATATTTTCAATATGGAATTAAATTTAAAAGTTTTTTTTTTGTTTTTATTTTTCACAAGAAAGATTTTGAAATTTAAATAGAAAAATTCATGAAGAAAAAAACATAAGAGAATTTAATAATGATGATCAAATATATAATTTGGCCACACCAATGCAATTATTGAATTTTTTATACAAATCTTGTGAAATTGATTTTTTTAAACCTTTTTTTATACAAATACTTTGAATAAAATTCGTGTTTTTTTTCATACAAAAGTTCTAGAATTAATTTCGACAATTCTTTAATATAAAAACCTTTTTTTTGTGCAAATAAGTTAAAATTAAAATAGTGAAAATTATTTTTTTTTTCTTATATGAAATGCAAAAACGAACTAGTCACTAAATGTTCTGGAATCAAATTTATAATTTTTTTTATATCAAGAAAATCCTTTTTAATATACTTCATAATACTAACTCGCTCTTTTTTTAATCCGTAGCAGCTATTCGTAGTTGAGCACATGACCCAATCTAAGAGGGTGTTGGTAAGATTCGAACTCGAGATCTATGGCCTTGAAACTCACCACTCCACCACTAGGGTGTCAAATTATATATATATATATATATGTATATTTATATTCGAAAATGCTATAGAGTGCACCAATACACTAAATACGGGCTGCTATATATATTTATATATAAAAGATGTCTTTACTCTTCCGTCAGGTAGCCTTTTGAAGGCTGAAAAGAGTAGCCTGAACTGGTTCTTGTTGTTGATGGATGTTCTCATTATTTGTGATCTAGTCAACAGGCATGAGTTTCTCAAGATCAACTCTTTTGGTATGTTTGGGAATCTCTACCAATGTGGGAGCCTCCGTGAAAGAGTCTGCTAAAATCATCAATGCTTCTGAAGGTCTGCTGTGGGTGTACTGTTAAGTTTTTTAATGGTCAAAGTTAATGGTTAACAACGCATTCTATAGCATTATTCTATATATAGAGTGGACTTCACACGGAATCCATTGTTAAGTTTTTAATAGTCAAAGTTAATGGTTAACAGTGCACTTTAGTCTCTATAGCATTACCCTATATATACAAAACGGCTATAGAGTGCACTAACGAACTCCACATGGAGTGCAGTGTTAAGTGTTTAATAGTTAAAATTAATGATTAACTAATTTTTTTTTATTTAAAAATAATAATAAATTTTGATCCACTACCCCTAAGGTTTAGTTTATCCTTTTAGAATATAATATCTAAAATATATTTGAAAAAAAAATTATTTTATTAAAGATTTCTATTTTTTAAAAATAAAATAAGAGGTTGACATTAACTTAAACAGATAAAGATTTATCAAATCACTCCGTATAAAGTGCACTAATACCATATATATACTCATCTTTTACTACTACTACGTAAAATATCTTGTTATATATATGTCATCTATTATCTAGGTATAGCACACGATACGTGATTTTATGCATATTTGGAAGGTATCATGAATATTAACCTATTAGTGATCACCAATAACTAATTTATTGATTGTAATTTTATTTTTCTTCAAGAATGAAATCCTTCTTTCTAAATGAAAATTCAAAATTCAAGTTATACACATTTCTTCATGCAAGTTGTTATAAGAGTTGAGACTTATAATTTTCAAAACGACGTCATTGCACTTCCCGTAAGAATTGAGGATGCCATTAATGTATATCTAACATAACCATTTCTAGTGCAGTAAAACAAGGGAAACCAGAGGGATGTTGGCGAAGATACAAACAATAGAAGTGGGACCACAGGAGTGAGGGTCTTGATTCTCTAAGGGGGGGTATAAAATATAAGTAGTTATTCAACTCGAGAAGGAGAGGATCGACTGCTTATAGAGAATTCCTAAGAGATCTGCCACCTCTGTTTTTGAGCTTTTCCTTCACTTCTCCACCTTCTTTTCTTTTCTACACGAAGGCTCCTTTTTTGTTCATTTTGTTAATTTGTAATCTTATCAGATTACTTTGTGATCATTGTTTGATCACAATTTACCATCTTATTTGTGGAGTTTGTTGCATCTAATATCAGAGCATTTGATCTTTATAAATCCCTCAACCAGGCATCAGGAAATTTCAGAGTCCATGTCCAGGATGGATAGGGGTAGTCAAAAAACTACAGACCTGGATTGGAAATCACCATAAATCGATTCGGGCCTATGAAGAACTGATGCAGGGCTTGTTGATGAGTAAAAGCCAGAGCCGCTTCCAACAACCACTCTACGCCGGTCAAAACGATTAAAACATCTTCCGCCAAAAGAAACAAGATAGGCTGGTCAGGGAAGGTTGAAGAGGGGAAAAACAAGATCAAGATTGCTTAATAATTTGTTGTCGTCGCCCAACTTTTGGGAGAATCTTCAACCTGCTACGTCCATCTGAGTCAGGAACCTATCGAAGAACAAGCAGCTAAAGCTTTGGAACATGAAGGGAAGTTTAATAGGCTTCAGAAAACTCTGCAAGAACGAGGAATAAGGTTAGCTGCTCATTTTAAAAACATTGCTAACTCCCAAAATCAACTGGCGGATGTGATTAGATAGACAGTTTCTATGTTTCAAGTAGTTAATTCACTGGCCATCTCTATGCAAGAAATGACTAAAAAACTAGGTGTTCAGGATTGGAAAATTCATTTGACTAGCAGTAATAATTAAGGAGGGGAGGTGGTGATTCTAGCCAGATTGAGTTTTGATGTAGGAGAAATAAGAAGCCCAAATAGTGACAAAGGTTCAGAAAGTGATAGAGAGGGACAACAAGGGATGAAGTTACCTAAAAGTGTATTTTCCATCCTTTGAAGGGAGGGATCCTAGAGAATGGGTTTTCAGGACTAATAAATTCTTTAACTTGCACAAAGTCTTGGAAGAACAAAATTTGGATATAGAGTTTGTATGTATGAAAGGTACAGGTTACATATAGTGGCATGGATATCAAATGATGAATCCACAAGCCTCTTGTTCTGATTTGGAACATGCTCTGCTTTGAAGATTTGCAAAGTTCAACAAAATCAAACAAAAAATGCCCGTCGAGTATTATAATTGATTTGAAGAGTTGAGCAGTACTTATGAAATGCATGCCACAAGTTACTAAGGATTATTATGTTTTGGTCTTCATAAATGGATTGAAAGCAGAACTACAGCGGCATGAGGTTTCCCTATCTTCCCACTTCTTTGATGGACTTGTTGGAAAGGGCTTTGAATGTATAGGAAGCCATGCGTTCTCTACGCAAACCATTAGAATTTATTATCAAATTAACCAATAAATCAGGAAACTCCAATACTAAGGGTTGATGAGAGTTGAGTTGAGCCCTGACTCAGCTTGAGCTTGATTTTTATAATTTCATCCATGTATATCTATATATAGAGAAATGTTGTTGTGTGGGATTTCGCACATAGTAGCTGTGTGACAATTTTTTTTTGGAAAACTCGAACATGAAACGTCATTGTTTAGCATGGGTTTTGAAGGGAAAAAAAAAAAATTTGCAGAGAAGAGCTTTCGTGGCACGAACGGTGTGAGGGGGTTGTGAGGAGAACAACCCTTTGTTCCTCCGGGGAGTGAACTGTACTTGTGAAAAGATTGGAAGATTTGGCCAAAGAAGGCGATCAGATCTGCTTTGCTCCTTTTTTTTTTTTTTTTCTCAGATCTGCTCTGATGGTGGTTACTTTGCTTCGTTTTCATTTTTTCCCCCCTTCGGTTACAAATCTGGTGTGATGGTGGTGTTGGGTGCGATGTGATGGGTGGTGGTGGATAGAACGACGTCGCAACATTCATCGTTCTTTCGCAGCAGCATCACTGTTCACAGCATCGTTCGTGGCTTTTTTTTTGTTATCAAAACAATCCCCAAAACGATGTTATTTTGGAGTTGAAGTATTGAAAAAAAAACAAAACAAGCACACAACCAAGCTGTGTGCGAGGGAGCTAGGGAGTGTATAATAGAAAAGCTCTCTCTCTCTCTCTCTATATATATATATATATATATATATATTATTTTCACTATAACTATCAATAAAGATCAATAGAATTTTTTTTGTTTAAATTAGATTATTTCTAAAGAAACATTTATCTTCCATAATTGATTATCTTTGTCATGACTTCTTGTTTTAAAATTGGACACCTTGACATTGTGGCATCTTGCAAATCTAAGAAGATACGATCTTGAGATTTATGATTTACTCAATCATCACTCTCCATTAAGATGTCCCGGGACTTGTAAGATACATTTAGTAATATTATATCTTCTACTTTTAATAATATTTTATAAGTTAACAAAATTTACATTTTAGTAGTAAATTATAGGAGTTAGACAAATTAATATTGAGTGACTTTTAAAAGTTTACATTAAGATTGGATGGAAAAATAACATGCTTGACTATATGTTTTAAATGTTCAGAATTATGAAAAATAAATTATAAACTTTAAACTTTTTGTGAATTTTTTTGTCATATTTAAAATGAGTGCAAGAAGCTTAAATAACCAAAATCCCTCAAATGAAATAATCAGGGAGAAAAAGAAATGGCACATTTATTCCTTTGATATATATATACCCTAAATAAGCGGGCATCTTGGCATATTTAGTCACAAATTTGCCGGCCGGATAAGACGATCTTCCTAAACTTGTACCTGCAACTCCGGGGACAAGCTCATCTGCTGCTCCCAAGGTCCGTTTTGCTCTTTTCCACTAATATCTGCTTCTCGACTCGGTGAGGCTTCCGGAGTGAAATACGAAGGTGATTCGCAAGGCGTTGAAAAAGGGGTCATATTGATTTGAACTTCCCTCTTCACCTCCTCCTCCTCCTGTGGTAGAGTTTCTTGATCATCCAATTTCAACTTCAAACAATCTTCTAAGCTTATCCTCCTACTATGTTTCTCCAATTTTCCTTTCTCGGCGGAAGAACGCATTGATTCCAAATCGGCTTCTTTGTCCTCTTCTTTGATGGTGAAAAGAACCCTGGAGTACATGTTCTGGAGTTTAAACACATCGATGACTTCCATTTCATCACCATCTGGAGCAGACTCAGTTGAGTTTGGGTTCGGCGGAGTTAATTGAGGTTGGACTCGGGAGTTCTCTTTATCGTTGAGGCAGAAGAAGTAGAGAAGCTCTTTAGAGGAGGCGGAAGAGAGAGAAGCGAAAGCAGTTGATGCGGTGTCAGTCGACGATGTTTGGGAGTTAGTGTCAGCTGTTGCGGCGGCACCGTGGAAGAAGGGAGTAAGTCTCTGAGTTCGACGGTGGAAGAAGCGGCGGCGCCATAGGACGTAGAAAAATTCGGCAAACAGAGTCACTAATGAGACTACGAAGATTACGATTAGAACTGTGGCGAACTTGCTGGTCATGTTTCCTCTGAGCCAGTGTGGGTACTTGAATTTTTAGTGTTTGTTTTCTTTCAACTGTGTAGGGTTTGGAATATTGGAAAATTTTTGGCTTTTGTGAGATGGTGGGGATCTCAGGACTTGGGCACCGATGAGAGAAAGGGAATGGGAGGAGGAAAAGGGAAGGGTAAGGGGATTTGGCAACCGGGAGCAACCAGTTGTTAGTTGCAAAATTGAACGGATAAATTTCTTGGAAACTGGTTAGGTTGACGTGGACGAAAAGAGGTTGCTGATGCTGGATAGACTTTTTAGAAAATTGAATTACAAGGGCATACGACGTTGGATTGCATTTTTATTTTTTATTTTAAATTAATTATGCAGTAAAATAATATATTTAAGGATTTTTGTACTGCTTCAAGGTAATTTCTTCAATGATTCCCATTCTCTGGTCTTCTCTCTCCCAATACTAATTACCAAGGGGTGCACAGATATGTTGGAACTTCAAAATTCTAACAGCGGATTTTCCAGATATCTACAATTAAACTACAGAACAAGTTGATGGCACATTTAATTAATTTTTTTTCAAGGCAAGAAAGGGTGTCATGGCTGCATTACTAAGGATAAATTACAGGTAGGGCCCTTATTGCCCCAAAAAGTGTTATACATATGGTTGAGACTAAGAGCCCAAGTAATAATTAAAGGAGTCCTAAGCAATCCAAATGAAACTTGTCATGTATCTACTTGTAAAAACCTCATGTAAATTTGACAATTTGCACATGATTATAGGAGTCCAAAACTGTAAACAAAATTAATCCATCCATGGAACCAAATACTTGTTATCAAAACAGTGTAGCCAAAAAGAAATCTCTAGGCTAAATATCCCAAAAGAAAAGAGGCTATCCAATGCTGTACAAAAATTCCAGAAAAACAGCAGTAATCTTCCACAAGAAATTCATAAGGTAATTCCAAGTAGGAGTCAAAAGGATCACCTCCAAGTTAACTGATACACAGCTCAGGATCATAGACAGCCATACAAACCAAGGAAATATATCTCTAACATATTTGAGAAAGCTTAAAGAGCAAAATTACCAGCCTTTGATTGCCATTATGCACAAAAAAGGATGTTGGAGGGTTCGGAAAAGTGTACAAGCCAACATTTAACATAGTAGCCCTAGAATACATAAGATTAAAGTTGGACGGGAAGGAGAGAAAAAGATTGTGCCACCAATCCATGGCTTAATTGACAAAATTAATCTTTCCACAAAATCACAAGAAGCTATGCTTGAATAACATAATCAAAAACTCTGTAGGGAAAGTCATAACAAAATATAGCTATTTCAGATTCTATGAATCCCCAAGAATCTTCCTCCTTTTGGATGTATTCATGTATGGTCTCAGATCCCACTCATTTTGAGCATCATCTCGATCCATTGTTCCTAACTTGATCTGCAACAAAATAAAACAACAGAGACAGAGAGAAGGCTGTCAGACATACAAAACTCCCGTCTGCCAAAATTACACTAACTGAAAATCAGATAAAAACAAGACTTTCTAAAGAAACCGGAGAGACTGTCAATCAGAGTTGGAGACATCAGAGTAGGATGTGACCACAACTATTACTATCAAGGAAAACATAAACATCTATCTGCTTAAAGGGATGCTTAAATGTTCCCATGAATAAGAAAACCATCTATCTGCATTCCGAATGCATAACAAATAAAACTGCCACAAAACAGACCATATATTATACTCATCTGATTCTTGGAAAGGATAAGGTTACAACCAACACCATTTGGAATTTGAAAAGGGTGGTTATGCAAAATTCTTCTACTTAAGGTGTTTATACAGGCTAAAGCAGGGAAAGGCTCTAAATGACTTAAAGAGTTATATTTGATTACAACAAAGAGAAGGTCTTGTCGGAGTCATAAACAAGGCATAAAATGATATAAACAAATAGAACCTTAATAATGAATATCCCCAGGGAGAATTTCTTTGGTAAGATGGCCTCTGGGTAGTTAGCATGCGATTCACTGTGTTCAATTGTTCATAATAATGGGCATTGCGCCAGAAGATAAATAATTGAGGCATACCTGGTAGTCGCAATTCAAATCGGGTGCTAATCTCTTTCAACCCAATTGACTTGGGACCTCCATGTTTCTCATAGATATGATGCCTGCAAATTTACAGACATGGAGGATTCAGCAAACAGAGCTCTCTTTTCCATGTTAGTAAAGAAGAGTTCTTAGGATCTAGAGAAAAAGCGAACATCATAAGCATGCATAATAAAGGGAAAGAAATTCTGTCAAACTTCATGTTTAATGAACTATCCTATTGGATAAAGGTAATGACATTTTTTGTATCTTTTGAAAATGAGAAAAGGTTAAACACTCGGAATGCCAAATACTCCTTAATGCAACACAATCATTCTCTTCTAGCAGTGTTCAAACCACCATGAAGCTCCCTTGCAACATGATAAAATAAATGTTTAGAGTCTAGTGTATTAGTTCCAGCCAGGAACCATGACAGCTAGCATCATTCATTACAATCATCTCTAGAAACATTCATAACCATAACAATAACAACAAAATCTACATTCTAGGTTATGGTTGATTCACAATGAGGGGGGGAAGGGAACGGAGAGTACAGAAGCACATTTTACTTCCATTCTTCACATTTACTTCTACTTTTTGGAAAAGATGAAGGGAGTGGGCATAGGAGAGAGGGTCATTCATTTATTTGAACTCTTTTTCCACCATTCTCTATTATTAAAATATAAGGTTTAAAGTGGGTCAACATTGTTATTAATCGTTTCCATTCATTTTCATTCCCTATAATTTGGGAGGGTAATGAAATTCTTATGAGGAGACGGAGTGGTACCCCTCCTAATTTACTTTCCCTCCACATCTACATCTAAGACTTAGATATAATATATGTTCCCACATTTACTTCCCTCTCCATTTATTTTTTAAAATACTCCAACCAAACAAAGCCTGAAGTATATCGTGAAGGTCCATCAGTTTATAACCGAACTTATTTCAAAGTTTCAATGAACTCAATACATCTAAAAGAATAATCATTGAGAAGCCATATAAACTTTGAAATAACGCGGCAAGAAAAAGTTGACACACACAAAGCAGATTCGAACAGTTCAGTGCAGAATGCAAGAGAAAACAAAGGCCAGGAACTGAACTGCTAGAGAATAGATATTTCAAAATTTCATGACTAATTTCTAAGCTCTTTCTCATTTGAATTTCAGGCAGAATATGCAGAAATAAAACAGTCACCTCACAGATGAATAGAACATTTTAGTTCTCTGTGTTGTTTCAATCAATGAATATATAGTAACTAGAGTAGCAAGTTTTTGACTGCTGATGCAATGCCAATGATGACAGACAAAGCAAAATGTAAGCATTACCAAGGTATGCTCATGAATTAAGAAGGATAGAAGTTATTAAACAATATGGCCAGTCAAATGATTATTACATGCCAAGTCCTATTCGCATATTTAACTTTCTCTTTTCAGTTGTTTTGTTACTGTGTTCTCCAGTGTCATTTGCCACACTTGCCTGTCCTTAAGGCACCATAAGCATAGTCAGACAGCTGAATGATTGCCTCATGCATCAGACTCTATTTTAACTGTAAAAGACATTATGCACGGCAAATTATTAATATAGTTTTAACTTATCAAGAATATAACAAGGTGCTGACCAAATGATGCCCACGGCAAAATCCAAGTACAATTTTATAGACACTTCGAGAGGCAACATCCAGAGTCAATTGAAAACCATTATCCAAGGAAAACCTAAACGTGATTGTAGAGCTTAAACTTGATAATCATAAAAAGGACAAGAGGACCAAGGCTGAAAGAGATGTAGTCAGACTGAGAAGCAAAAGTGATTATGCATTTTGTGTCAGACTTGGGTACAGGAAATAAATGCTTTAAAATATTTGCTGTCCTTTCACCAAGCTGCCAGCAATGATCAACATATGGATGAATCTATTAAGTAACGAATACAATGTAATTATCATAACAGAAGACAAGATCCAGCTCAGCTTAGAACACAGGAAAACTAATGCTGAATGAATATGCACATAACATGCATTAAATGAATGAGAGAAACAGGACATCCAGTTAAAACTAATCTGAAGAACATAAGAGATCATTGATGAAGATACGACCACCAGTACATGGTATTGGTTCATTTCAGATATAAGATACTAGGAACAATTCTAGTTTCTCTCATTGCAGATAGCAATTTCATCTTCACTCGTGTTCATACTTATGTAAATATATACATAAAATGATCTTTCAAAGTATTGCATTGTCCCATTCAATACTGTGCAAGTACGTGCAAGGCAGCAGGCACTTAATCCTTCAAAGAAATATGATGATTCAACCACTAAGTTAAGATATCCAGGACTAAAGAAAACTTTGAATTTAAATTAAAAAAACAAACAAACAAATACTAACTTACTCGAGAAGTTGTTAAGGATCAAATGTGGGTAGGCCTCAGGGATGGTTCCTGTAGCTTTTTTGTCCTTGATATCATGTCTTGTCACCTAAATTATCAAAGGGTGGAGTGTTCAAATTCATAAAATCTAATAACAATCAACAAAAAGCTGAGTTCAGAAACTTACCACATTGTACAATCCAAAGTAAGCAAGTTGGCCCAAATGGTAGATGACTTGTAACAAGAATGTCTGGAACACCACAATGCTCATCAACTAAAATAACATATGTAAAGTCATGAGCTCGGTATGTTTCAATTACTTCAGATATGAATGAAAAAGGAGAAAATTAGTAAATTCATAGTTCAGATAATAAGTGAAACCAACTCACATACGAGGAGGGATGTTTAATAAAACAATGGGTCAATAAGTGCAAAATCATTAGGTTTTCTATAGAAGGAGATGATTCTTAATGATATGTTTAATCTTGGAGAATTTTTCCTGAACCCAAGAATTCATAATTTGTTAAAACCAACTGGAGCTGTCTCAAACCATCAAAACCAGCTATATTCCATATTTATCTGTCTTGGTCTCCAAAAATTTGTAGATTCCTGAAGAAATATTCCATCTGCCTGTAATAAAAATCTGACTGGCAAACAGAAGTTAGTCCATGATACTGATTCCAGTAAACCTCAGCACCCATAGACATAATATCCATAAGTCTGACAACTCCTTAAGAATGATGGTAAAAATAAAATGTCTCAAATAGAAGTGCCACGAGCATCACAGCAATCATTTCCATCATCAGGCCTTGTCTAAGTGGAATGTTGCTCCATTAACATGGTATGAAGAACCAAAGACAAAACAAGCTTGCATCTATCATTATCAAGTTATATCCCTCACCAGAATAATCAAGAATACTACCACTGCAGAATAGAATGCAGAGATGCAAAGGGATAGAGAAATTTTTAAAAGCAAATTTCAAAGTATAACAAACCCGACCACCACAAGTCATTCGTTGTGCATTACGGAAGACAAATTTCAGTTCCTGTATTGGAAAACATAAGGTTTACCAATGACCATATTGAATTTGTTCCTTCAGTCTAAAATAAATAATATTGCCACACTGGAAGCATGTGGGATTCATCTTGTGAAGGCTGCCCCAATCCCAATGATGATCTGCAGTGTTTCATGTCTCACAGAGATGGCCAGGTTGGTCTTAATGAAACCTATTTTTATCAGTGGACAAAGGAGGTAATTGAGCAAGTGCAACTAAGCAAGACACCAAAAAGCAAGCAGAAAAAACACTGCTGCATACAAATGCCTGTGTATGCTAGTCAATCACAATTTTCCTGAGCTTTGATAGTTTTTGCTAAACAGGTATCCAACGAATGCACGTCTATCAAGGGATTGGGATTCCTAGGGTACAATACTGAATCTCATAGTGAAAAGGAATCTTGAAACATGTATATAACTGTTTTTCCACATTAACAGTCAACAATTGGGTGGTCTCTCTATTCATAATGTCATACAATAAGTTTTCTCAAACAAGCATGACATAAACATCAGATTTTTGCAGGAATTTGAATGCTTTTTTTAGCATTTCCCTCCGCGGACTAAAATTAGAAGTAAATAACTAGTTAAATTACAACAATTGGAAGATGACCACATATGATGCTTTACACAGAAAGTAGGTTGGTTTCTAACAAATCCCAGTAACCAATCAAGATTCTCTTCAACACCATTGAGATGGACAACAAGATGATTGGCCGTCATCTTCATGCAACCTTTGCCATCAAGTAGACCACAAAGAATAGAACCACTCCAAAAAGAACAACATGCATAACGTTACTTGAACCTTCCTTGATGATACTTCTGTTCAATCTCTTCATATTATTCTTCAGTCCTGCTTGAGCTTTTAAAAAGGTCATTTGCTACACAGAAAAGAAAAACAATCAAATGTTAGAATTATGGTCACTTCATACCTCTAAGAAAAACTCACTAATAAATATAGAATCGCAAGCATTATAGATATGATAACATCCCAAAACAAAATCTGCATAACTAGGTCTCAGGACAGACCAATATTGAATAGACCCAGTATAACCCAGACCAGCCAAGAAGAGCCTGAGGGTGTATATAGACCCAGCTTTGTAAAGATCATGAACTAAAAATTGAAACATCTCTTTAAGGCACAACTTCCACTGTATATAATACAAACTTTAGACTCAAAGGTCCACAATAGGTCTGCTATTTTTCTGTCATCGTAAGTCAGAGGGCTATCAGATATTGGACATAGCATGGAGTTGCTTGGAGTTAAAAAATCGTGCAAAATACTTTGCTTTGGTTAATTTCCTTTGGCATTCTGGAACACAATTTCATCTGCATATTGGTAGGAAACACAAAAACACTTGCTCACCACTTGAAAAGAGAGAGAGGGAAGGGACTTATTAATGACTGTTGGTTCTATTGGAGCAAGGATTGGACAAACAGCCAGAGGTGGGGAGGCAGTATAAGAAAGCACACACCTCATGCTATTGTTGAAAATCTTGACAAAAATTTAAGAGGGCAAAGATGAAATATAAAGATTTTTTAACAAGATGTGAAAGTTTCACAAGGTAAAAGAAGAACATTAAAAAACTTAAAAATCATTGCTTTATAGACTAATCATATTAGGACTATTGTACACAACAAGAGGAGAACCCAATAACAGCCAACCATGCTGATAGGCAAACTTCTTAACAAAGCTAGGGGTAAAAGCCAAATGGAAATTCTTTTTGACATTTTTCTTCTTTGTTGTGCACATGGTGGCTTTAGAATTTGTTTTCATTCTATATCAATACAATATTACAAAATGATGTTCTGTAACAAATGTTGGAGTTGATATATGAATAATTTCTTTTATTTAACTATTTTTCAAGCCCTCTGATTTTTTCTTACCTCACATCACCACTGCCATTTTCCCCTTTTTTTTCGTAAGTGAAATGACCAAAATATTTAGCATAAATGGATTTTGCACTAAAAAGAAGTTCATGCACTGAATATGGGCTATCAGATATGATCCCCTTACAAATAGCCAACGCTTATGACAGTGGCAATGACATTTAAAGAACTGTGATGCAGTAGTAAAGGCATACCAACTGGTTGATAAAATCATTTTGAAACTTTGCTTCAGATTCAATCTCTTGAGCAACCTGTAAATAAATTCAAATAACAGTCGGAAGCTGAAAAACATATAATCCAAAAAATCACAAAATAATTGAGATAATAGGAGTACAATCCAGATTCCAAATACATCATCACGCTAAAAAGTGGGGTATCACATAAGTAAGGTTTATGTATTTTCTGCATGAATTAGCATTGCTGACACTCATTTTGACTTAGTGGTTTTCTTGCACTTTTACTGCATGGAATAAAAAAGATGATAACTTTTCTTTCATGCACTTCACAGTGAAGATGGATTCATTGTCATCTAAATTCAGGTTCAGGTGGGTTTGAAAATTTCGATCTTCTCAATCACCGTAGAGAAGTTGTGTTTAGAAATTTATCATGTGGGAAAGAATCACAAACAACAATGTGGCCAAGAGGAAAGGAAAAAACTTTTTGAGCAACAGTTTCACCAGCTTTTCCACCAAAATCTAAAAGTTTACGACTTCATGTCATGTGAAAAAATTATAGACAGTAGCTTGAAAACAAGAAGATTTCATTGACCAAAAGAATCATAACCCATCCATACCATCAATGACAATGATTTTCTCAAGGAAAACTCCAAAATATCTCAAGAATGCTCTCCTCACTCTATTTCCAAACCCTATTTCTGTGCAAAGTCCAGCCTGGAGGTTTCCTCTCCAAAATTTTGAAACCATATGCCAAGAACAGTTGGCATGCTCTGTTTTGTTTTACATCTTATCCATCAAATAAGCAAAAGATCAGAGGCTTCCCAATGTCATACTGCCACAGGCTCATATGGCAAAGCAACCAAGTTCAGTTTCTGGATTTTCGTTATCTGCATCATCACGCACTACAACTTGAAAACAAGCCAATTGAACATGCGTTAAAGGAAGGCTTATTGTGACAATCATATTTCTCACATCCTTATATCCAAGCCAAGAGAGGTTCAGGTGCTCAAGATAGAAATTGACTCAATGCTCCATTATCTAATATACAAGCTAAATAACCCCCATAATTGCAATGATCAAAACCCTACTTTAAGATTCCCCTGCATAAGGATTCCTATCAATTTAATCTTGCTTTATACTGCATAGTTAACATGAACTAACCGCAGTATAGAGGTGATTGGTCAATAAAAAATCATTTAACAATTAGGATACCGCCTAAAAGTGAATACTCATAACTTATGGAAGGGGATTCAATTCAACTCTTTTCCATAAGCAGATTTAGCATAGAACTAAATTGTAACAAAGAAAACTTACACATGTTCTTCTCACAAATTCACAAAAATTATATAGAGTTCAAAAGCTATAAAATCAAAACAAAAAAAGCTGAAATCTTTTTTACTGAGAAATGCACGTACGTTTCTAAGCTGCCGAACTTGCTTCCGAAGACCGCTAATTTCATCATCCAAGTCTCCATGTATGGGATCAATTCTCAATTGTATGTCATCAGATCCCCCAACCTGCCTCGTGCTTAAACCCTCTCTATTTAAATTCAATTCAATTCATAAATTAATCAACCAAGTCTATGAAAAATAAATAAAGTAAAAACTTCCAATTCAGGATAAATTACACAAAAAATAAAATAAAAATCCGGTTCTTGAGGGAACTCAAAATAGAAAAATTACCTCGATCTGTAGGGAGTAGCAGGATAGAAATCACTGCCTCTGTGAGAACTAGGTGCCATCTTCGACAAGAAAATACAGTCAGAAATTTCTGGAAAATTCAGAAAATTTGGACGGAGATCGGTTATTTTGCCGAATTGAAACTACGCGGAATGTTGTGGAGTTCCAACGATCCCTGGAGATTTTGAGACTAGTTTAGACTTAATCCATTGTAATTTTATAGAGGAAAAATATATAACTCATTTCAAATTTTCAATACAACATCCCCTCATATTGGTACCTGGTTGGATTAGTTAGCGGAGCTATTGCCTATCGGGCACGTCACCATAAATTTGATCCGATAATGTTTACCGGTTAAAACTTAAAAAGAAAATTAGATATAGGGAAATCATCATAATGTTTTCCGATCATTGAGAAATCATCTTAACAGTTAATACGTCTATGAAAATATACCGTCCATCATTGGTTTTTAATAATAATAATAATTTATTGTTGTATTATGCTATTTGATTGTTTTCTTTTTTAGGATACACTCATATTTATGAAACAAGATTTTCTATTTAGATTTTTCTGTTATTATTTTATTCTTCCACTTATTATTAGAAAATTTTCCAATATATTGAGATAAATAATATATATATTTTTTAATCCAGGAGAACTCGGTTAGTTATTTACCAGAAATTTATTGGCCTATATATATATATATATATATATATATATATGCGTGTTCCGGAGCGCGGCTTAATGCGCGCTCCAACCGTTACCGTAACGGAATTTTTGATACAGTGCTAGTGCAGACAACCAAGCGGAGCAAAAATTTCGTTACGGTAATGGTTGGAGCACGCATTAAGGCGCGCTCTATATATATATATATATATATATTTTCAATTTAAATATTTAAAATTTTGTATTTCTTATTTTCTTATAGTCATTGTTTTTCTTTTAAGAAAATTGTTATAGTAAGATTTAGAAGTGCAAAAATCTGTTATTTGTATAATTAAAATATTAGATTCTGAAATTTTATTTTTATTCTATTTTATTTTCTATTCCTCTTTGTACAAGAAGGCAATAATATCTATATTTTTTTAATAAATACTTAATTAATTAAATTATTGTATATGCTGGCAAAAGAACGAACGGTTTGCCGATATTATATATTTTTTTTCAAAGATTTGTAGTGTTTGACATTTCATATGTTCCTTTAATATTAGTAATTCCAAACATCCTTATTTGATTATGAACATATAACTCTATTAGTGATGGGCTCAAAAATTGAACACCAAGTCATCCAAAATCGTGATGACGTTAATCGACTGCAACATGAGAAGAAAGTAGAGATTAGTCATCGAAGATAGGCTGTGCTTGGAGAAGAGCTTCGATGCTTAAGTCAATATTCCTAGAGTAATTAGGAACATATAACTATATTAGTGATGGGCTGAAAATTGAACACTAGGTCGACCAAAACCGTAATGACGTCAATCGACTACAACATGAGAAGAAAGTAGAGATTAGTCATCGGAGATGGGCTATGCTTGGGGAAGAGCTCCGATGCTTAAGTCAATATTCTTAGAGTAAATAGGAATATTCAATTCTTAGAGAGACTATCTCTTGTGTATTGTATTCTGTCCGTAGACTATGTATAATTCGATTATATCAAAGAGATGAGTTACCCCCTTTATCTCGACTTTGCTATGATGTGACAGTAGGCAATTAGAATGGTTGTGGGATCATGGAATCTCGCAAATTGTTCCTAGAATCATGGAGTTTCCTTGAGTTAAGATATCTTGCCATTCACGTTTCTGTCGAGAGTTACAAGCTCGCTAACCGACCTCTGGACCAACTTCGCGACCTGCCCATGGACATTGAGGGTCTCGAAAATCTTGTCTGGGAGGTCGCGTTGAGTGGTAGTAGGTTCATGGTAGTTGTTAGGAGTCGTGCACATCTAGTCATGGCATGGAAGATGTATGAGACGAGTTGGGAGTTACTAGGATGTGGGTCGGGGTCTGGTGGTGTCTCTCTCGAGCTCATTTAGGAAGTCGGTGACTTCGGAGGTCCGTGGTAGCAGGTTGTTGCTTACCTATCCTTGTTGACTCTGTGAGTTTGACTTTCAGGTATTGATGGTTGGGTTTTGGCCCATTTGGGTTGACTTCTGTCCGACTTGTACCCGTTTCTCCCATTATTACCCCCTTTAGGCCCAGCGAGCTTAGAGGTCGTGGTGCCTAAATTACCATCTTCAAGTCATAGCCGCTAACAGGTTCGCCGATTCCTTGTAATGGCTAGCTTTTTGGTCCTTTCCATTCACCTCTCTAGCGGAGAGCTGCAAGTTGACTTTTAATTTTTCAACCTCGAGTGGAGTTGCGCACACCTGGTCGAGGTGTAGAAGGTACATGAGCAAAATTGGGACTCACTAGGTTGTAGATCGTGGTCTAGTGAGGCCTTTGTTATGCTCATTTGGAGGTTGATGACCTCAAGGTTCGTGACCTGGGAGGTTGGTGGTAGGTGGTCCCTGCCCACTCGTTTCTTAGGACTCGCTAGTCTGACTTTCAGGTATTAGAAGTTACCATCTCTAAGCCGAGAGTCTGACCTTCAGGTGTTAGAAATCACCATCTCCGGGTAGGGGGCCTAACCTTCAGGCATTAGAAATTGCCATCTACAGGTTGAGGGGCTTGACTTTCAGGTATTAAGTACTACCATCTCTAAGTCGGTGTTTGACCTTTAGTCATTCGGGGTTGCCATCTGTAGGTCACGACCCTTGAAAGGTAGAGGAATTTCCTTGTAGTTGCTTGTGAGCTTGACCTGCAGGTATTATGGACTACCATATTTAGGTCGTGACCTTTGAGAGGTTGTGCCGCTTTATTCTGTAACCACTATTTTTGGAATTAGACATGTCCTTCTTGCTTCCTGGGGAGTTGAATTGCTCAGTTCGGATGTGGAAGATCTCGTTACTTCAGCTGAACCATTTCCAGTTTTGGAAAGTTGCCACGTTTAATTCAGGAAAGTTACCCCACTTAATTTTTTGTTAAGAAATTGGCCCGTTCAATCCTGTTTTAGCTTTGGAAGGTTGCCCCGTTTAGCAGTCCGAGTGACTCCTAGTTCCATATAAATTAGGAATCCTTAGAAATTTTTAGGATTTACCTAAACTTTCTCTCGGTTTGCTTGAGCTTACAGAGCTTCCAATTTTAAATTTCCTTCCTTCCTCTTGCTTGATCATCTGGTTTCCCAGGGCAACTTCCCCTTTTTACTTTCCAGGATTTTATCTAGTGAGTTTTCTTCTCTTTTCTTTTGAAAGATTTCATCTTTTTGAGTTTCTTCTGATGAAAGCCCGAGATGTCGACGACAACATCTTCTGCATCTAACATCCCTTCCCTTCCCCTTGGAGAAACTGCTCCTTCCCCTTCTTCCATTGATTTAGAGAATGGAGTCTTTTATTCACACCCGGTTTCTGTTAGAGCTCCTCCTATTAGGAGCAAAACCCTTGATCTTTCTGAAATAGAGCAAAATCCTCCTATTCTTTGATTTCTATTCTCGGTTTTTTTGAGATTTTTAACATCAGTGGAGAGTTGGGGCTGGGTAAGAATGCAATAGTTGCCACTACGGAGGATGGGCGCCCTCATCGTAGGTGCGAAGGACACATAGTCCTTTATCTTTCTAACCTCAAAGGAGGCATCCTCCTTCCTTTCCTTCATCCGTTATTCTTGGACATTGCCCACTTCTGGGGTTCCCCCTTGGCTCAACTTGTCCCAAATTCTCTTCGCACGGTGGCCGCTTTCATAGCGACTTGCCATCTTTACAGAGTTCTAGTTTCTCTAGAGCTCTTTAGGTGCTTTTATAAGGTTGGCATCTCTTCGGCCTCCCAATCCTCCAACGGGTATCTTTAGTTTAACCTCAAGTATAAGCTAACAGGTCCTTTCTAGTCCTCAGTGGGGCCATGGAAGGACCTCTTCTTCTTTACTTGACTTCCGAGCCATTCAGCTCGGCCTGAGCCCTACCTGGACTGGAACCTGAACCGCTCATTCTTTAACGAGCTCCTTGGCTTATCCCCTAACCAAGTTTAGCATTGGGATTTTTTAATTAACTCAGTCAAGTCTAACAAAGTCAAGGTAGGATGTATTGCCCCAGTCTGGCCTCAAACTTTCTTTCGTCCTGTTGGGCTTAGGAGCCCAGCAGAGCTTTACCTCCCTTCGGTCAGGGAAGCTCTGGGGACTTGTTCGAATTTAGCTGATTTACCTTTATCATCTTGGATCTTCGATGATTGTGAACTTGCTCTGGTTCCTTCAAGCAGAGCTTGGGGAGTTGCTAGGGTTTCCTCTACTACAGCCCTAATTGCCAACATTCCTGTTCCCTGGTAGGGGGAGACAGGTAGTGGCTAAGAGGACCAGGGATACCTCTAAATGGAATTTAGAGGCTGTTGGGATAAAGGCCTTTGACAGGCCCATCAAGGTTTCTTCTACATCTTCTTCACCCTCTCCCCAACTGGCCAGAAAGGCTCCCCGGAGCTCAGTTGCTAAGGGGAAAGCTCCTATGACCTCTGAGTCCAAGCCAGCATTTCCAGGTTGTGCCACTGAGGAGGTTGCAGACATCTTCAAGAGGTTGGGAGCTGCTGGAATGGCTACTCATTCTATAGAGGATGTTGTAAGGTGGGTAATAGACCTTGCAATGGAGGCGTCTGACTCTCTGCTCCAATGGCCCCACCCTCAATCTTTTTTGATGGAGTGCACTCCTTCGATTGACCAGGAAATCTGCCAGAAACTGTCAGACTAGGAGATTGACAAGTTTGGTGCTTCCTTTTACACTGCGATGAGTAAAGGGAAGCCCAGGAATTTGCCTACTGAAACTCTGGAGGTGCATTTTTAAATGTTGAGCTTCATGTGGGTAGCCTTTAGGGTCTGGAAAGTCTCCCTGATGTTGCTAATGAAATCTTCAGAGGTCCTGGACTTGATAACTGTGTCATCCATGTAGACCTCTATGTTCTTCCCAAGCTGGTTTTTGAATACCTTATGCATAGCTCACTGGAATTCTACCCCTGCGTTCTTCAGACCGAACAACATTTTGGTGTAGCAGTGGGCCCCGACCTCTATGATAAATGAGGTCTTTTCCATGTCTTCCATTGCCATTGGGATCTAGTGGTACCTTTTGTATGTGTCCGCGAAATATAGCCACTGATATCCAACTGTGGAATTCGCCATCTGATCTATGCTTGGAAGTGGATAATAGTCCTTCTGGAAAAATTTGTTAAGTGTGGGTTGGCCAGCCATTCAGGGTATACCACCTCTTTGAGAATTCCTGCATCGAGAAGAGCTTAGACTTCTCGAGCTATGACCTCATTGCATTTATGGGCAAAGGTCCTTTTCTTTTGTTTTACTGGCTTGAGCCTGACCTTGTGTTTAGCAATTTTTCTATCCACTCCTTCGAGGTTGCTAGGCTGCCAGGCAAAGACCTTCAGATACTTTTGAAAGGAATCAACAAGTTTTCCTTTGATTTTGGGAGGCAATGACTCTCCAATCTTGATCCCTTTCTCAGGGAATTTTGGGTTGAGGAACACCTTCTCTCCTCTGCCAGCTGCCTGGATTTTGTAATCATCATTCCCTTTCGGGAGGTTGATGCAGTTTTCTTTTTCGAGCTCGTGCAAGTTCTCATTATTACCTTCAGCAAAGTAGCATTCTGCAGTGAGTCGCCTGTCCCCTTCTAGGACGATCCAATTGTCTCCGACTTGGATTTTCATGCTGTAGTTGAGCAGAGAAATTTCTGTTCTCAAGTCCATGACTCCCCTCCTGCCTAATATGGCATTGTATTTTCCAAGGGTGTCGACCACCATCCAGTCCATGACCTCATTGACCTTCTCGCCGCTTACACGGACTGTTGTTGGGACTTGCAGAATCCCATCAGCTTAAGTCGTACTATCGTTGAAGCTAGTTAGAGCTATTTTTGACCTTATTAGTAAGCTCTTGTCTATGCCCATTTGGTTGAAGGCCTTCCAGTATAGGACATTCACAGTGCTTCCAGTGACCACCAATATTTTGCGAACCAAGAAGTCTCCAATCCGGAGAGACACTGTCAATGGGTTTTGAATCTTCCCCTCGAGCTCGCTTGGATTTCCTTTCAATGGCATTTATTTCACGCATAGGAGGTCGTTGATTTTGAGGGGCTACGTTCCTAGCCAGGAACTCTTGTAAGTGACCTTCCTTCACCAACCTTTCGATTTCTTGCTCGTGGTCGAAGCAGTCCTCAATGAGATGGCCATGATCCTTGTGGTAGTGACAGAACTTGGTCGGGTCTCTTTTAGCCACAGAACTCTTGAGAGGCCTGGGCGGCTTCAAGAGTCCTCTTTTCTCCATGACCATCTGGATTTATGTTTGTGACGTTTTGAGAAGGGTGGTCACGAGGTCGAGGATGGTCTTTCTCCTCTTGTCTGAGGTCCCTCTTTTTGATTGAGGGTCCTTCCTATCCCTCTTTGATTTTTTGTAGGCTCCTTAGATGCCCCTTGTTGTCTCTTTTAGTGGTTGAGGCATAGCTAGGGATCTTCTTCTAGACTGATGTCTCCTTTGCCTTTATTAGTTTTTCAAGAAGTGTTTGTAGCTCCTTGATGGTTTTAACTGGCTCCTCAGCCAACCTATGGGCTACATACCCCCCTTGTAAACCTTGTTTGAAGGCAGTGATGTAAATGGCATCATTTTTTTTCTCAATCTCGATTGCCTCATCTTTGAAGCAATTGTGGTAGCTTCGGTGCTTTCTCCGACCTTCTGTTTAATGGTAACGAGGTAGTTGATATCCTCCTCGCACCTCGTGCTGCTTTGATAGTTTTTCAGGAACAACTCTTTAATCTGTGTCCAGCTCGACATGCTTGCTTCAGGGATGCCCTTGAACCAGGACTGGGTCTTTTTGGCCAGTGTTGACCGGAAAGCTTTGCACTTGACGTGGTCGAGGTACTCGAACATCTTCATGTAGGAGACATATTCATCAATGTGCTGTTGAGGCTCCACTGTACCATAATATTTCGCCTCCAGGTGTGGGGCTTTGAATCCTGGCGGCATTCGAGCGATGTGGATGCTGTGGACAAACGGCGAAGGCTCGGTAAGATCCACATTGCTCTCCTAATTGGATGGGAGAGTTACTCTTCTCAGTGGATTGGGGGCTACCCCTTGTACGTTATCACCTATTGTTTCGATTAGGATTCGTCGAGGTGGTATCCTTACTCCAAGAGGAGTTTGTAGCGAGCTTCCCTGCTCTTTAGGATCATGTCTTTAACTTCGCGACATGGTTACTCGGTTGAGCTTGTCCTTAAAGTCGTAACCACTTCCATTGTTCAGGGTTTCCCTGAGGTCGGTCATGAGTTGTGTTCTTGTCTGCTGGGACCTTTCTTGCTCTCGACCTATTTCCTGACCTGCTTTATGAGGTTGGAGGTCATTCCTCGCTCCTGAGGGTGGAGGCTGGCTAGGCTGTGCCCATTCTGCTTGGCCTCGGAGTGGTTGTGAATTTCTCTGGGAAGGCTCCGAAGTGCTCCCAGTAGACATATAGTCAAGCCCGCTGGATACTCTCTCCAGGGCTACCACCATCCATGGCAGGAGGTTTGCTGGAATAGTCATCTGTGTTCTCAAAGATCTCTATGGCCTGGGATTGTTGGTCATAGACTGGGGATGCCCCTGTTTTGGCCTTCCTTGTACAGGTGGGGGTCTGGCTGGGACCCTCCGAGATGGGCCTAACTATGTTGGCCGCTGTTGATCCCGTTGAGTGACAAGTCCCGGGTTATTTTTGTCAATAGTCTGTGCCGGTGGTGGCATTTCTGGCATTATTTTGCCAGTGCGCAGTTGTGTTCTGCCCCAGAGCGGTGGTTGAACGTGTGTAGGTTGTGATTGAATCATCAGGCTTTTTTATTTGTTTTATGTAGGGGAAAAGGCTAAGCTTATTGTTTGGTTTCCCACAGACGGTGCCAGAAGTGATGGGCCTCAAAATTGAACATTAGGTTACCGCAAAGCCATAATGACGTCAATTCATTGCAACCTGAGAAGAAAGTAGAGATTAGTCACCGGAGGTGGGCTGTGCCCCGGGAAGAGCTTCGATACCTAAGTCAGTATTTCGAGAGTAATTACGAGTAATTGATTCTCAGAAAGACCGTCTCTTGTGTATTGTATTATGTATTATGTGATATAATTCGATTATATCAAAGAGATTAGTTGCCTCCTTCATTTCGGCTCTAGTATTACGTTATAGTAGACAATTAGGATAGTTGTGGGTTCGTGAAATCCCGCCATCTGTTCCTAGAATTGTGGAGTTTTCCTGGGTTAAGATATCTTGCCAGTCACGTCTCTATCGAGAGCTACGAGCTCGCTAACTGTCCTCTGGATCAACTTCGCAACCTATCCATAGACATCGAGGGTCTCGACTATCTCTTTTGGGAGGTCGTGTCGAGTGGTAGTATGTTCATGAGAGTTGTTAGGAGTCGTGCATATCTAGTCGTGGCATGGAAGATGTATGAGACGAGTTAGGAGTTACCAGGTCGTGGGTTGGGGTCTGGTGGTGCCTCTCTCGAGCTCATTTAGGAGGTCAGTGACCTTGGAGGTCGATGGTAGTAGGTTGCTGCCCACTTATCCTTGTTGACTCTGTGAGCCTGATTTTCAGGTATTGAAGGTTGGGGCCTTTGATCCATTTGTGTTGATTTTTATCCAGATCCTGGCCGTTTGTGTTGACTTGTCCGGATCGTATCCGTTTCTCCCATCAATTATATCTTTTTTTTTTTTTCTTCTGTTTCTTGAGTATGGGAGGAGGTTAAAAAAAAGAAAAAAAAACTCTTCATTCAAAATTTAGATCAGCAAAAAAAAAAAAAAAAGACAAATAAAAGATTTAATCAAAAAGGAAAATTTATTCCAGAAGAAAAAGAGACGAGAACATAAAATGGTGGTCCATTCCTAACCGCAGCGTGGGCGGGGAACCACCGAAAACTTCACATTCCCATTTCTGCAATTGAAACCACCAACTTCACCGCATGCAAAGAAGGAGAGGCTGCAAGCCTCTAAGCATGAAGTCAAATCCATCTCCAGCGCCTTGTGTCACATCTGCAATTTTTTTTACCCATCGCAAGTTACATGTGACAAAGCTAGTTTGACAATAAATGTACACCGTGAGGAGCCACAACACTGTTTGGAGAATCATACTTAAACACTAAAAAAAAAAAAGGGAAAGAAAAAATAGACATATAATTAAATATAGTTACATCGCAATGTAAGAGAAGATTAATAAAATTAAGGATAATGAAAATATTACATAGGTGATCACCAATGTAGAAGGGAGCATTCTTTGCAACCCAATCAGTGTAGTTAGTTTCAAAATGCCAATTATCAGGACCTCCGGTAATGATCTTCTTGGGTTGAATTACTTACGAGGTGATAGCAGTAGTCGTGATAGGGGCTAAGTTGCATTAGAAGGTCGTGGCAGTGGTTGAGTTGTATTACGAGGTGGAAATGGTTGTGGCCAAGACCAGACGTTGGTGTGGATGTTCTTGTTGTCAACCTCAGCCATGCCTACGGCCAATATGGATGCCAAGATTGCGAGGATAATAACTTGTATGGAAGCCATATTCTTCTAATTGTTGAACAAATTGGTGGAGGGAATGAGATTTGAATCTCAATTTGTGATGGTGGAAGAGAAAGGAAGCATTTGTAGGCTTTTTATAGGCAACCACTACATGTATATCTTTAATAAAACAACTTGTTTAGATGATAGAACAGTTGTATATCAATAGGTTTAGTATTATTATAATTTCAAAAGACTTGTACGAAAGAAATTTGACTAGAATAGTATTATGAAATAAATTAAATTGTACTAGAATAGTATTATGAAAGAAATTTAATTGTGTTGATTCCAAAAGATTTTTATGATAGAAAATAGGTTTATTAATTTAAATCCTTCCAACTTGTACGAAACCATACCAAAACAATTTCCCAAAGAGTTTACTTCTAAAAAACAACTCGAAAATATTTGGAATTATTTTGTTTTCTTAAGCAATTTTATATAAAAAATATTTGGCTAATTCTAAATATTTGCATGGAGAAAGAAAAAATCGATTTCTTTCCAAGATTAGAAAAATCTACTAGTAGAATTCCAAAATATTATATATATATATATATATATATATATATATTTATATAGGGATTTGTAATGGTGTGCACCGTAGCACATCGTACCTGTGTGGGACGGTAAGAAATAACGTCATTTTACAAAAAAAAAATTTGTAGCAACAAACACGAGACTTGGCCTTTCATCTTGTAGCAAGAGCAGAGAGTGTTGTGGAGAGAACAAAGCCAAGAGTTGCCGAGAGAGGAGAGCCGAAAATCATGGCAAGAGGTGCTAGAGCAGAGCGTCACGGCGAGATTCATGGGTTTGAGTTTGTGGGTTTGATTTTGTGGAGTTTGTGGGTTTGAGGTTGGGTGATTGACGTCTTGGGCGATGGACCGAGAAGGTGGTGAGAAGGTCGCCGCAAGCTGAGTGAAAAGGTCACCATGACTTGAATCTCGGGTGACAGTGCCGTCGCAGTCGTTCAACCCAAAACTATTGGAATCAGTTCACATTTTTAGTACAGTCTCTTCTAGTTCGCACATTTTCAAATTGGATTTTTATCAAAACTTATGGATGCGGTGGTGGGGAATTATGTTGGATTGTTGGTTTTATGTTAGGTTGTTGCCGTCTTTGCCAACGAGGGTTGATTTGTTGATGGTGGCCTTGTTCGTCGATGAGGATTGGGCTGATTTGGTCTCCCGCGTTTGCTATTGCAATTTTTATTTTTTATTTTATTTATTTTTTTGTAAATTGACGTTGTTTCTTGCTATTGTACACAGGCACGATGTGCGACGACATACATTACAACAAATATATATATATATACGGTTTTGCTAAGGCGAGCTCCGGAGAGTGCCTTAATGAGCTCTCCAATCGTTACCGTAACGGAATTCTTGCTACAGTGCTTATGCAGCCAACCAAGCGGAGCAAGAATTCCGTTACGGTAACGGTTGGAGGGCGCATTAAGGCGCACTCCGTATATATAAATATATATAAATAAATAAATAAATATATATATATATATATTTATATATGTTTATATGAAGTACTAGCTAGGATAGATGATTTATATTCTTAAATTAAAGAACTTATTAGAGAAATTTCAGATTTAAGTATACTTATTTTAACAAACTGGGCATTTAATTCTTTGCTTCTCAAAACTCAAATTCAGATAAAAGGAATACTTATGTAAAATAAGACCTATAAATAAATTGACACAAATCTCATTTCCAGTTTCAGAAACCATTGCATTCGGTATATATTTTGAAAATAATTAGCCAAAAAATAAATCTCAATTAAAAATTCATTACTTGAATAGTTGAATATCAATTAATGTTAGATTACTAAAACACAAATTTTATACTCCAAAGTGTAAAAAATGTTTTAAATGTTAGATTACTAAAACTCAAATTGGATTCATTATTAAATAAATTTTTCATAGTCAAACTTTTACAATAATTCAAATTTATTTTTCCTTGAAAAATGATAAATAATAATAATAATAATAATAATAATAAAACAACAGCGTACACATCAAAGATTCCAGAAATTAGAATCTTTCGAAAGTAAATAAATTTCATTCTAACACTAACAATAATTCAATATATACACTCTCTATATTCACTATTCTTAACTTCTTTTTTGAAATAAATTATTTTTTTTAAAGCTAACTTCAAATTATCCGTTAAAACCATCAATATGTATATATTTTTTTAATCCAATTCATTGATTATTAAACGTTTATCAGATATTTAAAAAGAAAAATCAAGAGTTAAAAAAAGTTATATAATTTGATGTTCAAATAATAAACTTTTTTAAAAATTTTTTATTATTTTTAGCGGTGTCCGAATCAGTTTTCACGCATTTCAACATTTTACTTATCCAAGAGAGTGTTGATAGTATTCAAACTCGAGATCTATGGTCTGCGAGCTCATTACTCCACCCATTGGGATGTAGGCTAATAAACTTAATTTTAATGATATTCCAAATTAAATAAGAGCGAGAATTCTCGTGAAATAACTATTTTGATTGACTGATTAGGACTGGGATCACCGATTCCTTTTTCAAATCAAGGATTTTAAATTCTACGAAATTACTGATACTTTGTTTAAGTATTATTTTTTTAAAGAAAAATGAAAATTCCCTTGGAATATCTATTCCTGATTTCTCAGAGTGTTTCTTCCCCCAATTACTACTCATGATTACTATTTTTCTTATTGAGAATATTTCATAATTTTTTTTATTATGTATTTTTTTACAATAATACGTTCTTTTTATTTTTTATTCAATATTTAGTTAATTATTA
The DNA here is from genome assembly GCA_028571225.1 of Parsonsia alboflavescens. Lineage (NCBI taxonomy): Eukaryota > Viridiplantae > Streptophyta > Magnoliopsida > Gentianales > Apocynaceae > Parsonsia > Parsonsia alboflavescens. The sequence continues at coordinate 36,185 of JAOXNR010002060.1, forward strand.
TATATATTCCCTAAAATTTATTTTTTCAAATTTTTATGTTTTTTCTCCTATTATCAATTCTATTCCATCCAATCTGAGTCACTAATAATCTCGTCACCATCTTGAGACTTCGCAAATTAGATAACGCCTAATTAAGCAGGCCATGCCACACTTCATTGAAATTCGACTTGATCAATGAATTTCCCTAATTTTAGTCAATGTATTATTTTAGAACAATGAATTATATATATAAATATATATATATATAAGAAAAGACAAATAAATTAAATATAGTAAACTATGAGTTTTATTAATAAATGTCCCTAACTTCATATTTTTATATAGGCTTGAATTCACTCCCAATGAAAGCAAATAGATTTTTGAAATAGGCGCAACCTCTAGAGAGAGAAAGTAAGAGAGAAGATGCTCTCAACTCCTCTTTCTTGGCCAAACGTTAGGGTGGTGAAGATTGAAGTGCTTTTTCACATTTAGTGAATGATTGTGGTTCGAGCAGGTTTTTTCATCATTTATTACGATTTTCAAGTGGTGGGACTTGCATTAAAGGATCAATTTTACTGCATTAAAGTGGAGGTTGAGGGCTGATTGGATTCTTCATTGCATCCATTAAAGCTCCTACCAACTTCTCGTTGCAAGATTTGATTGCTTTCACAAGAGGGTAACCCAGGGCAATGACATGGTGCTGGAGCCTTCGAGTAGCTCAGACAGACAACCCCTGGGGTCTGTTAAAAATTTGTTGCTTGATTGATCTTTAACTGTTTGGCTAAAGAAGGAGACAAGAAAGTTGCTTTGATCCAAAGTTGACTTGTTCCATGGCGGCTGCGTGTTTCCGGAGATTTTACCATGTGTGGCTGACTTGAGCAGAAAATTTGAATTTCAATTCAAATTTCCAGCTGTAATGACCAAGAAAGAAACAAAGAAAGTCAAAAAGGCTGGGCAACATAGGCCTAGTGCTAGTGAGCCAAGTGACGGAAAGAATTTGGGTCATAATAAAAAAGGTTTGGTGGGCTAAAAGGGGAGGAAAATGCAAGGTGGGCTAGAGGATGGTATATCCATCAACTCAATTGAAATGGATCAAGATGACCTATCGGGTTTGGAATTAGAAGACTTTAGAGAAGAAATTGATATTGGGATTTCTAAAGAGGAAATAATAGGGCCTCTTGGAGGCAAGTACAATGGCTTGGAAGGGGAAAAGGAAATGGACTGCAAAGCTGAGATAGTTCGGTCCAATGGCAGCAAATGGAGCTGCCAACCGAAGGAACTAATGTGGTTGCAACTAAGGTTGGTGAAGAGACAACCAAGGGTGGAGACAAAGAACGCTAGGGGCAATGCTAGCAACTTCTCGGGCAATGACGGGGCTAACCAGGAACGGCAGCACGGGGGTCATGAAACGAGAAAGACTTGGGCTGGTATTTTGAAACCAAACTGAGATTTAGACTTGGGCCTAAAGTTATCTAATGTGCAACAAGAGGGGACATTGTCGAGCTCACAATGGATGATGTTTTTGAAGTGTCAAGGGTGTGGGGTTTCTCCTTGATTGATTATGTAATTGGAAGGTTTCCGAGTAAGGGTGCCGTTCTTGAACTTTGCAAGTCTTGTAGAATTCCTTTCAAGGTAATTTTTCATGATAGTGGGTGAGAAGGAGGAAGACAGAACTTTGGTGAAATACAAGGGGCCACACTCCATCTTTGGAAGACCCCTCTTCTTGAAAGACATGCCGTCATGCTTTGATTTCAATGTTAGGGAGCTAAGGAAGGTATCAATGTGGGTGAATTTTCCGGGTTTGAACGGCCAATTTTGGAAAGACAGTGCCTTGAGTATTATCGGGCCTAAGATTCAGAAGCCTATCATCATAGATCAAGTCATAAAGAAATTGGAAAGGATGGAGTATGTCCGCCTATTTGTAGAGGTAGGCCTTATCGAACCATATAGGAGAGAAATACAAATCCACAGTCCTTATACCGGGGATGTGTTCTCCCAATGGGTTGTGTATGAATTTGAACCTAAATTTTGTAGGGTATGCAATTGCTTTGGCCATGCTAATGAGCAATGCAATACTAGGGAACAAAGTTATGACAAGAAGAATGAGGATAATGGTGGAAGAACAAAGTTATCGGTAGAAGAGGGCTAAAGGTGGCATGAGTGATGTAACACACCAACAAGCTAACTAACGTGAGGGGCAGGCTGGTAGGGGTAGTCATTGTAGATCAGTAGCACAACGGAGTAAGAGGACCAAGGCAACATCAAGGGTTGTTGAGGTATCAGCTTGCGTGCCTAGGGTACTGGTTGCGCAGGTAGGGGTATTAGCTACATAGGGAGGGGCATTGTCGATGGAATCAGCTATCACTTTGGTGTAGGAATGCTCCAGTGCACCATGCCCTAGGGTGTCGGCTGGTTTGCTTGGATAGGCAGGGGCCAGCACACCATGCCCTGGGGTATCGACTAGCACTTTGGTGCAATAATGCTCCAGCGCACCATGCCCTGGGGTTTCGGCTGACACTCTGGTGCAAGAATGCTCCAGCTCACCATGCCTTGAGGCATCGGTTGGGACTTTGGTATCGGCTAGGACTGAGGTATCAGTTGGCCCACCTAGCATTCCAGAAGATCAGGCCAAGGGGGCTGTGAGGTCACCTTCATACAAAGGCAAGGAGGTGGCTATTAACAAGACTCAAGATCAACCCTCGTCTAACATGTATAAGGAGGAATGGATCTTGTACAACAAATCAAAGAAGGGGGCCAAGCTCGAGGACAAGGAATGTGTTGGGGATGGGGTCAAAAAAGCAATAGGGTCCCCCTACCAATGCAAATAGCTTCTTGGAACATAAGCGGGTTCAACCTACCCCTGAAACAACAAGGTGTGAACAACCTTATGATTGAACATAAGGTGGATATCATGGCAATCTTGAAAACGAAGATGAAACTTACCACCCTCGGGAAACTTCTGCTTACAACCTTCAAAGGATAAAGTATAGGGAACAATTTTCTTGAGCACCATGGGGGCCATATAGAGGTGGAAATCTTGATCTCACACCCCCAATGCATCCGCATTAGAGTGACATACAAGGTAACCTCCAAAGCCTT
>JAOXNR010002094.1:0-39228 GCA_028571225.1 Parsonsia alboflavescens
CTCATTTACCTTAATTCTTTTTTATAGGGAAACTGGGACTCATTATTACACTCTATGTCGTGGTCATTCATTTGAGATGGAAAAGTTGAGGATAGCATATGCACCTTTGATACAGCCTGTCTTTGAATTCAATTGCAGGTATGGATGATGTGGTCGTCAATCCTCTTACTAGCAGAAGGTCTGTTGGAAGACCACAAGAGGCTTGCTTTATCTTGGAACGAACAATACCGACGAAGGAAAACGTACTCCCTACTATCCAAATGCTCACAACATGGAAGCCCAACATCCTGAAGAAAATGATCAACATCCCGAAGAAAATGATCCAACATTGGCTGACTTAAATGATGAAGTGCCTATATCTGATCCGAATTCCACACAACAATATTTCGGGACAAATTTTGTTTGTTAACGTTGTGTCAATTTCTCTATGGAGGGTGTGGATTTTTATCTTGACAATATCAATGTTGACACGGTTCATGACATGTAAATGTCATTATTTTAAGAAACGTGAATTTGTCATTTAATTTAAATTGCATTGTTGTCCTTGAATCAAGGCCACAATCGTCTCTACCTTGTTTACGGATTGATATATATATATTTACCTAATACTTTAAGGACAAAAATGAAAAAAGGATATAGTTTGAGGCCTAATTTGATCCCTAAGTACTTTAGGGACCAAAATGAAAAAAAAGGGTATAGGTTGAGTCCTAATTTGGTAAAAAAAATACTTTAGGGACCAAAATGCAAAAAAAAAGGGTATAGTTTGAGTCCTAATTTGATAAAAAAAAAGGTACTTTAGGGACCAAAATGCAAAAAAAGGGTATAGTTTGAGTCCTAATTTGGTAAAAAAAATACTTTAGGGACCAAAATGTAAAAAATGGTATAGTTCGATGCCTAATTTGGTCCCTAAGTACTTTAGGGACTAAAATGCAAAAAAAGGGTATAGTTTGAGTCTTAATTTGGTAAAAAAAATAATTTAGGGACCAAATTTCGAAAAAAGGATATAGTTTGATGCCTAATTTGGTTCCTAAGTACTTTAGGGACCAAAATGCAAAAAAAGGGATATAGTTTTAGTCCTAAATTGGCCAAAACAACAAAACTTAAGTTACCAAAATGCAAAAAAAGGGTTATAGTTATAACATTGATATAATATAATTTTATCATTAGTTTTTTAATTACAAAAAAAAAAAAAAAAACTACGACTGATATGGGAAATAATTTACAATAAAACAAAAAAGAAAAAAACTAGGAAGCCGTCAAAAAATTGCTCCTCAATAGCATGATCCATGCCATCTCATCCCAAATGCTTTGCTCTATAGGCTCTGTAGAAGACAAGCGGGGAAGCTCCTTAACATGCCCTCTTAGCTGTGTCATATAATAGCAGATGTAAGCTCCGCAGCTAGCACTATCTGGCTGAATAGGGATGGAGTGCTGTGATGCATCGGGGGGGTCAACAAAACCACCAGTGAACCTTTGTGGCTGGGGCCATCTTGTCCTCTCATAAAAGCAGGTCTGCAGCAGTAATCGTGGCAAAATCAAACAGACTGGCACCATCAAGTCCAATCGAGAGCCTTTCGCCATGGTCGATGGTTTTGGATCATACAATGTGATCCGTGACCTCTCTAGAGAGATTCGGAGTAACACCCAGTGCGAGTGTAGGTAACAAGGCATCAATACCTATATACACAAAAAAAATATTTGAAATCAATTACTATTAAATGAATCATAATTTAAAGCAAGAGTTTTGTAGAAAATGAAGTGAAATACCTCATCTACCTCCCACCATGCTATCTCTCCCAGGTCCGAGTCTCTCCCGACCCAATTAGTGACAAAGGCATCGAACTCGTACGTCCTCGGCTCCACTTGAGATGCCTTGGTCTGCTCTCACACACCTTGGAGAATGCTCTGTAATTTGAGTTAGTTAGAACATGATGTTGTAACTAGCATAAATGAAATAGAAGTGAATGCAAAATTTAACTACGTACGTAGAAGTATGCCCGAGTGAATGTGAAGTGGGCTCCACAGGGATAAGGTGATGGGGCATCCCTCGTCACTCTTCACAACCCCATCATGAAATGGTCAACCTGATCGTCCTCGATGTGAAATGACATGGATCTGACGTTCTTTAGGTCATCCCCGACAAATGAGCTGCACCATCCAGTCGTACGCCTATGACAAAACGGGAAAGTTGTAAAATGCAAGTTAATCAAAAGAAGAAAGTGAATTACCTCTCTGAAGCTCTTGTGCTATAGAAGGCATCTAACCGTGTCCGAGCGAGGGTGTAGGGATCCACCACGGGAGCAGGAATCTCCCTCTACACCTCCAACACTCGAGTCGTATTCCCGCCTCTCGTCCGGGGCCTCCCACCTCTCGTCCTCGGCCTCCTTCCTCTCTTCCTCGGGCTCTTCTGTGGCCGAGATGACTCGATGTGATGGGCTGGGTGGGTGTAAGGCGATCTTACAACTACGGTTATGGCCTTCGGTTGACGTGTACAATCGAGCCCCTAATAAAATATACAAAACAATTATTAAAAATAATGAATAGTACTTTAAAAGAATAAATCGGCCAGAAACTAAAATTCCCAGATTTACGATCCAAAATTTACCTGGATAGTCTTAACTGGGACTATGGGAACCTCTGTGGTAAGAAACTCTGGAGCCGGAGGGGTGTCTAGATCCTTTCCCTGACTAATAGATGCATCGACCTATTATTTAAAAAAGAAAGGAACCATTCTAAAATTAAAAATTAGATAAAAAGCAAAAACCGAAATGAATACTGATTTACGAAGTTAAATTTATCTGCGTTGTGTCATCGCAGACTATAGGAGATGCCGAGCGAGGGGTGTCCATTGGTCTGACTAAGACATCGATGGAGTCAGTAACCCCCTCGGGCATGGGCGTAGCTGGCTCTTGGGAAGGAGAATCATGTAGTGGCGGAGCATCTCTACCACTGTCATCCCTCTTTGGCACATTGAGTCGATGCTCGATACGTGTGAGCCGTTAGAGGATCCTAGCCTGCGTCGCCTTGAGCTGCGTGAGCTGCTGGAGGACCAACTCATGCCTCTGTAGTAATCGGTCCTCAAGCTGACGCAATAAGATCTAAACCTTGGGCATGCGTACATTGGACATCACAGGAGACTCTAATTATAAAATACAGTTAGAATCCATCAGTAATAGTTTCGAGGGGGGGGGGGCTTATTTCAATGGTAAGATTTACATACCTAATGTCAACTCTGATCGTGTCGAGTCAAGTTGGGAGAGGGGTGCCTTCTCTCCTGGTCCTCAGCTGAAGGGCTCCCCGTGGCAGCCTGGATCTGCAGACTCATAACCTAATCACAAGGCAAGGAAATCAACAAAGTAAATACAATCATATTGAGACCTCGTAAAATACAATAAGATACATACCATCCGCTGGATCGTATTGAACCTCGTCGCACTGATCGACCGACCTCGATCAATCCTCTCCTCAGCCACATCTCCATCATGACGTGGGATCTAAAATCAAATAAAAGTAAAGTATCAATGATCTTCATATTTAGCATTATACAAAATCAACCTAAATTCTGGAAATTATGATTAACCTAACCTGATCGAATAGCCGAACCGGCGATCCCTGTCTGCACGCCACCCAAAATGAGCTCAGCAGATAATTGCCCCAGCATGTCTCTACAATGTTTGGGATACGGGCGAAATCAGCCCAGTACGGCTGCTGCTGCTCCTCCAGATCAGCCTCGATATACGGGGAGTCCGCACTCACCTGTAATTTTAAATTTGATTTGGTGATAATAACTAATTTTTAAAATGAAAGTAAACATTGATAAGGTATTCACTTACCTCATCAAGTAGCTCGCCTTAGTCGGCGGTACCAAGTCGGGGATGTCGAAGGGTAAGGCACCTCGGGCGTCATGGACCTACATGGGAGAGGCCACGTCTACTAGCATCCTGGGCATCTCTACATAGCTGACGACATAGGCATGGGAAGTGCTGGTATGCCCACCACTAATTAAAGATAAGATTAAACAAATTTCAATTTAGTATTTAGAAAGTCTAAAAAACACCATTGATATACAAATTTAATTAATAATATGAAAACTTCCTAGCAACAGCCAAGAGTTGCCTTACAAGTGTCTCTTGAGGGCGTCCTCGGAGATGGTCTATCTACAAGAGTGCACCTTGTGGCTCCAACCGATCGTTCCCCATGGGAACGACTCTGCAGCCTCCAGATCATCTAACATCCTCCATACGTAAAAGTTGATGACTGTAGTCGGCTCTCGGGTGAGTATCCAATGACCTATGATGATGTCATATGCCAATATGAGGGCATCATTGATAGGTAACTGGCCCACGGCCATGGCCTCCCACCTCGTGAAGACAACATCTGGAGTAGCTAGATTGATTCCAATCAATCGAGCCATGGCAGAACCCACTATCGGTGACCTATCAATAATATGTCCGTCCACTATCCCGAAACGTAGACCGGTGAAGAGAGCATACTCTTGGAGGCCCAGTCGGTGTAACTGGCCTCCGATGAGGAACCACATCTAGTCGGGCTGGGCTCGCTCCAGAATCACCTCCTGTCTCTATATATGCTGGGCAACCCGAGCATAGTAGGCTCCATGATGATGGGGAAGATCCACCATGTATCCAAAGGGGCCCATCCGAAAACGTTTTAGTGCCCCCTAGCACCATAGCAGGTCCACAGTACGTGTAACCTTTAAATACTTAGCATGTGAGCTAAGCGTGGTCCCATTAGGCACAGCGGGATCGTGTCGGAGCTCAAAGGCATACTGAGCCAGATCCATATATCTACAGCCCAATGTCATTTATTATAACGTTGAAAAAATTAATTATCACTTTCAAATTAATTAAAAATATTATAATTATTATTAATTAATAAATAATATTATTTCTAGACACAACCTATAACTATTTTAAGACACAATGTATACAATTCCAGACACAATGTAGATAGGATATCCACACAATGTATACCATTCGAGACAAAAATAAACCCATTTGAGACATAAATTAAACAATTCTACACCAATATTCAATCATTCGAGACAACAATCAAGACATTTCAGACTAGATACCAAAGTAAACCAATTCCAAACCCAACACAATAAATTCCAGACCTGTGACAACAAATTCTAGACTATAGAGAACCCATTCTAGACCAAAGAAAAGCCATTCAAGACCATAGTAAATTTCGAGGCAAAAAATACCATTCGAGGCAGTAGTTCAATTTCGAGACAAGCCATATCGAGACAATATTCAAAACCATGCACAATGAGACCATTTCGAGACACCAAACCAATTTCGAGACAATGAGACCATTTCGAGACCTTACAAATTTAACAATTCGACATGCAAATAATAACATTCCAGACACAAATTCAACAATTCGAGACTCAATACAATCCATTTGAGACCCTTGACAACAAATTCTAACCAAAGAAAAGTCATTCGAGACAAAAAATACCATTCAAGACAGTAGAGACAATTTCGAGAAAATATTCAAAATAGATACAAGCCATTCGAGACAATGGCACCATTTTGAGACAATAATTTCGAGATAATGAGACCATTTCAAGAGGATCATTTTGAGACATCAAGCCAATTTCGAGAAAATAAGCCAATTTCGAGACCCTACAAATTTAACAAATAGACACCCAAATTAAACCATTCTAGATACAAATTCAACAATTCGAGGCCCAATATCCAAAACCCATCACCATCCATTCGAGACCCGTGAAAAAATTCGAGACCTGTGACCCAAATTCGGGACTACCGAGAGAATTCAATCGATCAACACCCAAATTAAACCATGCGAGACAAAATTGATACAATTCGAGACTCAATATTCAAAACCCATGCTCAATACAATCCATGCTTTTAACATACAACAAAATCGAAGTTAAACAACACACAAAATCAGGGTTCAAGTGAAGAAAACCTACTGGGAAGTGAAGGAACAGCCACGTCGGTGAGGGAGTGAAGAAGGACGCTGCTCGGAAGTGCGTGAAGAAGGACCGTCACCGCCTCCTCCGCCGCCGCCGCCACCGGTGAGGGAGTGAAGAAGGGAAGAAGGGAGTGGAAAGAAGAAAGTGAGCTCAGTTTGGTGTGGAAAGAAAATGAGAGTGAGGGAGTGAGAGAAAAGAAAACGAGGGTGGAAGGAAGAAAGAAAATGAAAGTGAGGGCTCGGTTCTCGGTGATCTGGCTTTTGAGAAGTAGTGGACCGTTGCGTATAAAATCGAGAAGAAGATGAAAAGTTGAGTCTCAGTTCTCGATTTGGGGATTGAAAAACAAAGGGTAAGGGAGTAATTTCCCATTTCCAGGACAATTTTTATTACCCAAAAATGTTGAAAAATCAATTTGGGTATAGGATGAAATTGGGTCAACCCATTTGGGTAGAAATGAAATGTTTATAGAAAGTGGGTAAAATTGAAATTGGGTCAACCAATTTGGATATATTTGGGAATTAAATGCTTAAATGATTTTAGCGAATAGAAATCGATGCCATAACAAACCAAAATTAGTGTCCCTTTCAGTTTCGAGTATCTAGATTTATTTTGTTTACTGTTCCGCTATACTCTAGAAGTAGAATTAACCAACACCGTGTAAACCAATGAAGGATTGATCTTTCCAACTATTTTTCAAGTCCATCAAAAATTTCCCGCCACTTCAATTTTATTTTGTTTTTGATGGGAGAAATAGACACGATCTGGATAAGTCACTCTAAATGGGCTTAAGTCTCGACCCGAATACATGAAAGTCAGACTCATGAGTCAAGAGGAAAGGTGGGCAGCGACATTTTACCACCGACCTCCAAAATGAGCTTAGGAGTGGTATCACCAGACCATGATCTTCGATTCGGTGAGCTTTAATCCGTCCCATACATCTCTCATGCCATGATCAACTGTACGCAACTCTTAACACCCTAAATGAGAATTTGATCACTCAACACGACCTCCCAGAAGAGAGAGCCAAGACCCTTGATGTCCACGGGCAGATCGCGAAATTCGTCCAAAGGTCGTTAGCGAGCTTGTAGCTCTCGGGAAAATATGTGAATGACAAGATATCCAAACCGAGGGAAACTCCACGATTTTAGGAGCAATTGGAGGGATATCATATGATCTTATAATTATCCTAATTGCCTACTGTCATGTAATTGAAGAGCCCTGATCAAAGAGGTAACTTCATTTTATTATATAATCGAATTACAAAAGGTCTACGGACAAGGACAAAGTGTTAAAGAGTTAATTATACAAGATTACTCTCTCAGAATACTGACTTATGCATCGGAGCTATTTCCCAAGCAACAGCACTTCCCAAGCGGCAGCCCACCTCGGTGACCTACTCATTTTCTTCTCAGGTGGTAATCATGGATATCATTGCGGTTTGGGGTGACCCCAAAGGCTACTTTCGAGCTCCTTCACTTCTGGCGCCATCTGTGGGAATACGCATTCTAAAAGCCTAGCTTCTTCCTTATACAAAAAATAAACAAGAATTGTGATGACTCAATCATAACCAAGGCGCATTCAGCGTGGACTCAATTATGCACTGTAGAAGTTGTGCTGGAAGACCCACCCCCAACGGAGAACAATAACAATTATCTAAGGCTGGTTAATGAACAGGAGCAGCCAAGACCAACACGGTCTGGGCCATGCTAGAGGGTCCCGGTGAACCCTCCGCCTAAACAACTAAGGCCTGGATAGAGACAGCCTGTCCAAACTAACAATGGCGACAACCCCAGAACATAGAGATCTGGGGGAAGTTGAGTGACTATCCCAACTGATCTCTTAGAATGCATGGTGGCTGCCTTAGAAGGACTCTCTGGTAGAGGAGACTACAAGTCAACAGGGTGCACTCCTAACCAGCCCCGGCCTTCAAAAGCAAGGAACAACCTTTGGCCTGACGAAGAAGGTCGGGAGAGAGGTCGAGCAGAGGAAAGATCACAGGGGGGGAGAGTCCTAGCTGGGGCCGACCTCAGAGAAACCCTGAACAATGGAAGGAGTTATGACCTATGAGATAGATTCAACCGAGTCCCTATATCACGAGTAGAGGTGTCAATTGGGGCTGACCCGACCCTTCCCCACAATTTTGAAGGGTTAGGTTTAAAGACCTGACCCTAATAATAGCAAGGACTTTTTAGTCCAGCCCTTAAGGGTCGAGGGCCAACGAGGGTTGAGAGAGGCCAGGCCGGGACGGCCCTTGTTGTTAGAGATATTAAAAAAAAGAAAATTTTATATTAAAATTTTCGTATTACCTACTTTTATTGAAAACTACAGAGATATTATTTTTTTAAAAAAAGTTATTGAAAATTGTTTTTTTTTTTAGTACTTACAAACTAAATGTTAATTGATTTTTTTACTCTTATTCTTTTGATTTAGATGAAGATGAGGGGATTAAGCAAACAATGTCCAAAGTTGATTCAAACATTCTTGAAATTGGAGGTATTCCATTTGGAAGTGTAGAAAAATCAGTTACTCCTCTGTATATTGAATATGATTAATCTGTATTCCATTTGGAAATGTCCAAAACTATTTGTTTAGTTATTTTGTTTTCATTTTGGACTATAATGAATATTAATACTAAGTTTTTCATTCGTATGTTTCGTTTGTGTATCATTTTTTACATTTTTCTCTAATTTTCTATTTATTTATTTACTGTTTTTAATAATTTTTTTTAAAGTGGTGTGAAAATTGAATTGTTTATTTTAAATATATATATATATATAGGACTAGCCTGGCCCGGCCTTTGGCCTCGTGTGGGGTTGGACTGGGCTAAGGTTTTCATGGCGCTTTAGAAGATGGGGTTGGCCCGTCCCGACCCTTCAAATTCTCTAGTCCTTGGGGTTGGGACCGAGCCAACCCCAATTGACACCTCTAATCATGAGTTCAGTGACAAGAGGTTGGTCTTGAAGAGCAGGGGAGCTAGCTAAGAACTAGTCTTGGAGAAAGGATACCCGCTCGACGAAGCCTGATTGAAAAGACCAGCAGCGACGCTCCCTGAATCCACTGAGAAGGGTGACTCTCCCAGTCAATTAGGAAAGAAATGGAAATCAAGAGATATAGAGCAGTGCAGACCTATCGAAACCTTCTCCGTTTGTCTACAGCATCAGGACTACTCGAGTGCCACCAGGATTCAAGGCCCACAAGTGGGGGCAAACTGTGACGGCACAGGGGAACCATTACAACACATAGATGAATCCGTTTCCTACATGGAAATGTTTGAGTACCCTGACCATGTCAAATGCCGAGCATTCCAGTTTACGTTGACCAAGAAAGCATAGTCCTGATTCAAAGGAATTCCAAAGGCAAGTATCTTGAGTTGGACTTAGCTAAAGGAACTGTTTTTGAAAAACTATCAAGCAGCAACAGATGTGAAAAATACATCAATGATCCGTTCAACATCAAAATTTTGTGAAAGCACGAGAAGCTAGTATAGTCGCTTCAATAACGAGGCAGTAGAGATCGAGCAAAAGAACAATGCCATCTACATCACTGCCTTCAAGAAAGGATTGCAAAGGGCTATGTAGCCCTCAGACTGGTAAAAGACCCATTAAAAACCATAAAGGAGCTGCAAACACTTCTTGAGAAATTAATAAAGGCAAAAGAAATGGCAGTCCAGAAGAAGATTCTTTGTTTTACCTCTACCACCGAGAAAGATAATAGAGGGCATCCAAAAAGCCCTCAAGCCTAAAAAAATGACAGGAAGGATCCTCAGATATGAAGAGGAAGACCATTCCAGACCTAGTGACAACTTCTCTTATGACCTCACGGGCAGAGATACTAGTGGTCATGGAAAAAAAAGGTCTCCTGAAGCCACCAAGACCTCTCAAAACTCCCTTGGCCAAGAGAGACTCACCAAACTTTTGCTACTACTACGAGGACCATGGCCACCTCACGGAGGACTGCTTCAACCTCAAACACAAGATTGAGAGTCTAGTAAAGGAGGGCCACTTGCAAGAGTTCCTAGCAAGGAACACTAGTCCCGCAAATCTGCCTCCTGCAGCTGCACATAATCAGCCACCTCCTATCTGTGAGATAAGTTCCATAGAGAGGAGGTTGAAGCGAGCTCTGGGGGAAGATTTAGAACCCCTAACAATGTCATTCCAGATTGGGAACTTCCTGGTACACAAGATGCTGGTTGACACCAGGAGTGCAATAAATGTCTTATACAAAAAGGAATTTGACCAAATGGCTATAGATAGAAGTTCACTGATAAAGTCAGATATTGCCCTGACTAGCTTCAATGGTAGCACAACCTATACAGAAAGGATTCTACGGGTTTCAACTGCGGTCTTTGTAAATGGTGGGGGGTCACTAAGGTCATGGACTAGTTGGTGGTCAATGCACCATGAACTTATAACGCAATTCTGGGAAGGGGAGGGGTCATGGACCGTAAAGATAAAATCTCCTTAATAAAATACTGCATGAAAATCCAGATTGGAGAAGCCTCAGTCATCTTAGAAGGAGACAAGTAGCTCGCCTTAGAGTGCTACCTTGCTGAAGGTAGTAGAAAGACCTCTGCGAAACTCAAGCAGAAAGATTTCATTAACCTTCCGAAGGGGAATGATAAATTCAGAATCCAGGCAATCGGCAGAGGAGAAAAAGTTTTCCTCAACCCAGAATTCCCTAAGAATAGGAGAGCTTTTACCTTCCAAAATTAAAGGGAAGCTCGTTGACTCCCTATAAGAATATCTAAAAGTCTTTGCCTGCCGATCTGCCGACCTTGAGGGTGTTGACAAGAGAGTTGAAGAGCACAAGGTGGGGCTCAAACCAAGAGTCAAACCAGCCAAACAAAAGAAAAAGACCTTTGCTCCAGAGCGAAATGAGGTCATAGCTCGAGAAGTCTATGCTCTTCTCGCCGTTGGAATCTTGAAAGAAGTAATGTACCCAAAATGGCTGGCCAACCCAGTGGTTGTGCAAAAAAAAAAAGAATGGAGGTGGAGGATGTGTGTGGATTTCACCACACTAAACAAATACTACCAGAAGGACTCATACCCACTCCCTAGCTTCCATCAAATGGTAGACTTAACGATCGGTTATCAATAGCTATGTTTCCTAGATGCCTACAAGGGTACTACCAAATTCCAATGGTAGCAGAAGATATGGAAAGGGCCTCATTTATGGCAAAGGTTGGGACCCATTGCTACCCCAAGATGTCATTTGGTCTGAAGAATGTAGGGGTTGAATTCCAACGAGCTATGCACAAGGTTTTTAGGAACCAGCTCAGGAGAAATTTTGAGGTCTACGTGGACGACATCGTAATCAAGTCCAAGACATCTAAGGACTTCATTGAAGACATCAGGGAGACTTTCTAGACATTGAAAGCTGCTCATATGAAGTTCAAAATAGAGAAATGTACTTTCGAGGTCTCGGCAGTTAAATTCCTAGGCTTCATGATATCAGAATGAGGCATTCATACCAATCCAAATAAAACAAAAGCATTGTTAGACATGGAACCTCCCAGAAACATAAAAGAGGTCCAAAGCCTAAGAAGAAAGATGGTGGCAATGGGGTGCTTCATCAGCAAAATGGCTGACAATGCGGAAAAATTTTATGATGTGAGTTGAAAGACATCTTAAGGAAGCCCTATCAATTTGTCTCCCTGAGATCAGGGGCGGAGATCCAGATGTACCTTACTGCAATAGAAAAGGCAGTCCGCTCGATACAATTTCCCAGTTATTATGTAAGCTATATGCTTAGAGGTCTTGAAATTAGATATTCAAACCATGAAAAATTTTTGTACTTGATTAGTATTACATCATGGAAGCTTAAGCCCCATTTTGAAGCTTACCCAATAAGAGTGTTAACCAATCTACCACTAAAACAAGCTCTGGAGAAGCCCGAGCTATCAGACAGGACAATGAAGTGGTCTCTCCAGCATGCGGGATATCAATTTGAATTTGAGCTAAGGAATGCAATCAAAGCTCATGCTCTCTAAAACTTCGTAGAAGAATGCACAGGAGCTCCACTGGAGCTCACAAGGGCTTGTGAAATTAATATCGGACCATATACACAGATGGCTCCACAGAAAAGGAAAATTCAAGTGTGGAAATTATGTTGATCAGTCTTGAGGGAGTGAGAATCCCTTACTCTGTGAAGTACAACTTCCCAACATCGAATAACGAATCCAAATATGAAGCTCTCTCAGCAGGTCTAAGACTCATAAGAGCTCTAAAAAGGTAAAAATTGTGAGTTAAAACTGATTCACAAGTTAAAGCTAGCCTGGTCACTGGAGAATACTAAGCTAGAGAGGAGAACATGATTAAATGTCTCAAATGAGTAAGAGTTATAAAGTTAAAACTTGAGCATTTACTCATCGAGCAAATACCTAGAGAGCAAAATGCAGAAGCAGACGCATTATCTAAAGTCTACCGAGAGATAGTGGGGACAAAAGTTGAGTTATTGGTGGAACAATTATACTCTCCCAGAATAAACCCAGAAGAAAACTTGGTTATAGAGATCAGGCAGACTGGAGATATCTAATCTATACATTCCTTAAAGTTGGCGACCTTCCACAAGACCCCAAAGAAGCTTGCCAAGTGCAGAAGTGGGCACCTTGCTATGTGCTAATAGGAGATAACAAGTTGTACGGAAGGTCATACACATAGCCTTTCCTAAAATGCCTACGCAAGGGAGAAGGAGAGATATCATTGAAGAGGTACATAGTGGATTATGTGGATCACACATAGGAGCAAAAGCCGTTGCCAAGAAAATACTAAGGATTGGGTATTAGTGGTCTTCAATGGTTTCAAGTATTGAGAAGGTCATATAAAAATGCATGAGCTACCTATTGCACAGAAACAAATCACATATGTCGCCAACAAGGTATTAATCCATCAACGCATCGGTACCTTTTGACATCTGGGGTATCGACATATTAGGACCCTTCCTAAATGGAATGGGGGTGTCTAATCCCTAATTATTGCTGTAGAGTACTTCACCATATGGGTGGAAGCTGAGCCAATGGCAACAATTTTATTGCTAAAAGTCTAGTCCTTTGTATGGAGAAACATTGTATGCAGATTAGGGATTCCCTGAGCTATTATTTTGGACAATGGGCTACAATTTATCGGCAACCCATTCAAAACTTTCTATGAAAACTTGAATATTGAACAGTGGTTAACCTCTGTGGCATGTGCCCAGCCAACGGACTGGCTAAGGTTACAAACAAAACCATTCAGAAAGGTCTCAGGAATAGACACACAGAGCTTGACAAGGAAGGTCGCAAACCTTCCTAGCCAGAAGAAATTTCAAGCATTTTGTGGGCTTCTAGAACCACACCTAGGAAAACATCATTCAGTCTATGCTTTGCTGCAGAGGTAATAATGCCAGACGAGGTTGGAATATAATCTCTAAGACTGACCAAATACGATTTAGTCTTAAATGAGTTGGAGAAAAGGGCAGATCTCGACCTTCTTGAAGAAGCCAGAAACAGAGCTATGGAAGCAGATAGAATATATAAAAGGCAAGCCACAAATTTTTTTCAACAAAAAAGTGAAAGAAAAACATTTCACAGTTGGAAAAATGGTCCTCAAAAGATCAAAGGTTGGGAAAGAAATTACAATTGACCAAACTGCAAAAAATTTGGAAAGGACCTTACATAATCCAAGAAGTCCACAAAGGAGTGAGCTATAAGTTCGCTGATCTCGTAGGAAAACAACTCCTAAGACCATGGAATATTTGCCATCTAAAGAATTTCTATGCTTAAGGCTTCTAAGAACTTCTCAGACCTGGCAAATTTGCTATACAGCTTAGGAAATTGTTTGAAAGGAGCTTGCTAAGTAGCGAGGTGACCTCAGCTACAAATTTAGTTTAATTTGGACAAGGTATGACTATAAGATAAGTTTTTAGAGCTTATTGAGATTTTATTTCATCTTATTTACCTTAGTTTCAAAGTAAGTTTAGATTATTATGCAAGTTCTAAATGTTAAAGCAAAGACAAGATACTTGGGGAAAATCAGTTGATATAAATAAAGAGGCCACAAATAGACCTCTGAGGAGTATATTCAATACAATAAAAAAGAAATGTGAAAAGCTATGCATTCAGTATTACAAATATGAAGAAGAAAGACTTTGGAAGATCCTACTTTATTCCAGAAACTCAATCTTCTCCTTCATCATCCCTCGGAGCCTTCAACGAGCTCGGTAGGGCCTCTTCTTCCACAGTTACTTCAAGGCCAGCAGTGTTTGAGGGACTTGCGAGGTAATCAACAATATGGTGAAATGGAGGTCTACCTAATGATAAATGAATAGCTTGGAAAAGGTTGAGTATCTCATCAAAATCAATATTCAGGGGATGAAAGGGGTATTGAGTAATCAAGTCTCCATGGCCAGAAATAGCAGTACCTTCAAGATGAGAATATGCCTTGGGAGGAACATCTAGGGCTATCCTCTCTGTGACCTGAACCTCAACAGATGCCTCTATAAGCTCTTTCCCCTTCCTAGAGGGGTCCTTCCCAACAAGGCCAACCTCAGCTAGGACTTCAGCGACGACATCCTCTGCCTAAGAGGTCACAATAGGGTCCTCCTTTTCTCAAGGCAGAGAGGTTGCAGCATTGGGATGATATAACCCCTCATGGATCTTGGGGTCAGTCTTCATGTCCCTTTTGAGTTCCCGGAGTTTGTCAACCACATCCGCATAGAACTCGTAAAGCTGGGGATGAAGGATGGATTCCACATAATCTCTAAAGGCCAGGACCCCCTCAAGCTTTATCAGTGACAAGTTGCCATCCTCATCACATAGGGATTGAAATCCCTTAGCCGAGCCTCGAGCTCTTGAATGCGCTCCCTCTACTAGTTGGCGAGCTCGAATGGCTGATCATTCTTTTGAATAACATCTCCTAGAGCTGAAGACATGGTCTGGTTCTCAGCTCTGGCCTTACCAATTTCCTTTTTGCACTTCAATAGAAGGTTGAATATGTCTGTGTAGGAGGTTTTGGCCTTTTCAACAAGGGACACTAGCTCAACATTCACTTTTTCCAGGAGCAGAGATCATTGTGGAGAACTCCTGATCCTTTTTTGCCCTTTCTCCTTGTCTCCATGGTTGCTTGCCAATGAAGACATGATTCTGCAACAAAGGAAAAAGGAGGCCAACACTAAAGACAAGTTGAGACACAGTCAACTGCAAAAATGAAGATAGTTAAAAAGACTTACTGCAGTGTGGAGAGAGGCTGTATATTAGTCCAGTTCTTCATTAGTAAGTTGCCGGCACATTTCTTAGTCAACTGGAGGCACACACTTCATTAGAAAATACTGGGAGGGCGTCCATCGGAACAAGGAGTCAAAAGACTCCATAGCAAGGTTGGAGACCCACTTGATCCCCTCATCAATATGAGGGGCCAGGGAAGCATTACCCAGCCTCTTTAGAGTGTCTGGGACCTCCACGGTCATGCAGTTGTTAAGTTCCAGCCTTAACCTTGAGGTCACTAAAGCCTTCCCCTTACCTACGGAGTTCGGAGGAATCCTCCTCTAAGAAGGTGCAGATTGTGAAGAAGGGGAAGAAAAGTGATTGTAATGAAAGGCCCGCAGAGCAGAACCTCATCTCTCCTCTTCCGAGTAGTCCGGGTCCGGTCAGCCTTGACAATGTTCTTTCCTCGAGATTGGGGGATAGGAAACTTGGCTGAAGTAGCAGCAGTAGCAGCAATGGTGGTAGCAATAGCAGCATAAGAGGAGGCACTGTCGGTGCCACCAACGGGAACTCGGGGAGGATTAGTCTTTAGATGCCAAGAAGTGTTCCTCATTACTGTCAAAACAAAAAAGGAAAATGTGTTGATGCACAAGAGAATTGAAACAAACTCGTTGAAAGCAAAACGAAAGCAGAGAAGCTCCCTACTAGAAAGAGGAATCCCCATGGCTCTCCTAATAGAGGTAGAGGGCGCGGTCTGATGGACTCCCTAGTCCAGTAGGGTGAAAGAAGGTGGCAGGCTAGACTGGCAAATTACACCTGACATTTACAATATCAGAATTGACCAGGAAAAATCAAAATGGCCTTATCCCTCTCCTATTCACTTGTCAGGGTGGGGAGCCCAATGAAAAAAGTTTGATTCATGTTCCAATTCAGATAAGGCTCGGATGGACTAGATTATTGGGAAGTCCAGCAAAAAAGAATGAATATTTCCAATGCCTATAGAGGACTGAAAAGGACCTACCAGCTTATACCGAGGGTTGAGTTGAAGGTACCCTACAGAGGTATTGTTTGGTGCCAAGGATATAACGACTCTAAAGAAACACCTACAGAGCTCCAACGAGACTGGAACTCGATAAAGGTGGCAGGTCGCAATGAATGCGACTACTACCCCCACAAAATTGGGGACAAGTTGTGTAATGGGAAAGCCCCAGAAGTAGGCAATATCCAAAAAGAGAGGGCGTAGATAGGGCAGAAGAATGCCCCTTTTGAGGTTGGCAACGTGGAGGACTATGTGTCCATCACGGTGACTATAAGGGTGCTCACCCTCCTCAACAACAACTATGTCACCTTTCTCCAATCCCATCTCCCCACTGGTCTCAAAAATCTCAGCAGGTACTAAGGAAGAGGATTTGGAAAAGGCCTCTATTTTAGAGGGCTGGTAAACCTGACTTTTTATTGAGGGAGCCTTTGCAGGGATAGGGGCAACCCCCATTCTTTGGGTCAATAATGGGAAAAGGATGCTCTACCTCTCTAGAATGGAGAAAGGGGGTGCTAGACGCAGAGGACTCAGCAAGAGACACCGAAGACATTTGTGACTTGGGAGAAGAAAAGATGATGTTTTTTTCAAAAAGCAATAAAAAGAAAAGAAAATTCACACTCTAAAATTCTTGAGGAGTTAAGAAGGAAGTTGTTTTGGGCTCTGGTTCATTCATCGAACAGAGAAATATAAGAAATTCTAGAGAGGAAGCAGAAGGTGTTGCAGAGATAAGATTCTGTGAGCAAAGTTCTCGCAAGCTAGAAAAGAGTTCAAGTAAATCTAAAATCTTCGAAAGACTATTATTTTATATGAGATAGGGAGTCCGTTGGGTTGTTGAAAAGGATCTAGTACACCAGGAACTGAGGCAATTGCCAAAAACTGATGAGGTAAGTCTCGTCCAAAAATTATCAATTACAGAGAAAATGGCAAAACCCTTCACAGGTCGCGACTTAAAGATTATAATTTCGGCACAAGACTTTCAAGTTCTCTGGGCCTAAAGGGGGGTAATGATGGGAGAAAAGGGCATGACTAGGATAAGTCAACCCAAATGGCCTGAAGCCCCAACCTAAATACTTGAAAGTCAGACTTATAAGTCAAGAGGAAAGGTGGGCACCGACTTCCTACCCCCAACCTCCCAGGTCAACAACCTCCAAAATGAGCTCAGAAGAGGTCTAATTGAACCACAATCTTCTCCCGATGAGCTCCAACCCGTCTCATACATCTCCCGTGCCATGACCTAATGTGCGCAACTCCTAACACCCTCCATGAGCCTTTGATCACTCGGCGCGACCTCCTATAGGAGATAGTCTAGACCTTCGACGTCCATAGGTAGGTTGCGAAGTTGGTCCAAAGGTCGTTAGCGAGCTTGTAGCTCTCGACCAAAGACGTGAATGGAAAGATATCCAAAACAAGGGAAACTCCATGATTCCAGGAGTAATTGGCAGGATATGATATGATCTTACAATTATCCGAGTTTCCTACTGTCGCGTAATTGAAGAGCCCTGACCAAAGAGGTAACTTACTTCATTTTAATATATAATTGAACTACAAACAGTCTACGGACAAGGACACAGTGTTTTGGAGTTAATTACACAAGATTATTCTCTTAGAATACTAACTTAGGCATCGGAGCAATTCCCTGAGCGACAGCCCACTTCAATGACCTACTCCTTTTCTTCTCAGGTTGTGATCACAGACGTCATTGCTGTTTAGGGTGACCCGGAGGCTACTTCCAAGCTCCATCATTTCTTTTTTTTTTGCAAAAGTTTGAATTTCATTCCAAAACTATTTTTGACTTTCAATTTAGATCTTTATTTTTTTTCTTAACTTTTTAGGTCCACAAACATTTTTCTTCTATTTAACCGATTTTCTTGTCTGTTTGGCATTATTTGGTATCAAAGCACTAGGTCACCTTCACCAATGGCTGAACAGAATCGACGTGCTTGTGCTAGAAAGGGGCATGGAATTGTTCTTGAAGAAGATGAACAATTGAGTCAACGAGACCTGCCAGATATAGAAATCGAGGAACAAAGAAAGGGGATCCGAGATTTGGAGCGACATCTTGCAAATGCAAGCTTGGGCGTTCAATCCGAGGACGTTGTGGAATTAGAGGTCAAATCCAATGATGAAGAGATAGAAGCCAATCCTTTCATAATTTGAGATCGTGGAGTATGAATTGGCATCTTTTCATAATTTCGGAATTAAGATTGAGATTCCTAAATTTGAGAGAAGGGCTCTTCCTGATGAGTTCATAGATTGGTTACACATGGTAGAACGAATTTTTGATGTTTAGGATTTGACTATGGATTAGAAAGTGAAACTCGTTACTATCAAATTGGGGAAGCATGCTTCGATATGGTGGGAACACATTAAGAAACTGCGTATGCGAGAAACGAATTCGAGAATTCAAAATTGGTATAAGATGAAAATGTTGCTACGAAAGAAGTTTCTGCCTACTCATTACAGGTAGGATTTTTTTATTGAATATCATAATATCCAACAACGTGACTTGACTGTTAAGGAATTTATCAGTGAATTTGATCATCTAAGAATGAGATGTGACGTGATCGAAGAGGATGAACAAACAGTGGCTCGATTTTTGGCAAGGTAGTGTAAGAGAAAGGTTAGCAGTTCTAGATTTCAGAATCGGTTCCTGGCTAAAGAGTTAGGATGCAAAACCAGGGGTTTTTTAGCCATCACAATACTTGTAATCGTGAAGAGTGCGAATCCTAAACCTATGGTTAAAGAGGTGCAGAGCAATGGAACTAGCAAGGGAGCAACTGTGGCGAAGGTTTTAAATGCCAGGGAATTGGGCATTTTGTAGCAGATTGTCCCAACAGGTAGTTTGTGACACTGATTGAGGAAATTGGTGAACCCACTTTCGATGAGTCTAAAGCGGAGTAGGGAGATGAAACTCTAGGTGAAGGTGATATTATTTATGCTAACTCTAGTGAAACCTTAGTAGTTATTTGCATTTTAAATGTTGCTATGGTTGATGATGATCTGTGGTTGAGACACAATATTTTTCATACAAAAGGCACTAGCAAAAGGAAAGTCCATAGCATGATATAGATGGAGGAAGTTGTGAAAATGTGGTGTCTGCGACGATGGTTGAGAAATTAGGTTCAGAGACTGTTGATCATCCACAGCCCTATAAACTGTCAGGATTTAAAAAGAAAAATGAGGTAAAGGTTGGAAAGAGATGTCTTGCATAGTTTTCAATTGGTAAGAAGTATACTGACGAGGTGTGGTATGATGTAGTCCCTATGGATGCTTGTCACATTTTGTTAGGGAGGCCATGGCAATTTGACAGAAAGACAAGACATGATTGGTTTCTGGAACACCTACACCTTCAGGGTGGATGGTGATATAGTGAGATCGTTACATTGGGTCCTTTAGATTTGAGGAAAGAGGCAACAAATCATCTGCTGTCTAGGGTAAAATTTCAGCAGGCAATAGTCAGTGCACCTGAGGTTTTTGCATTTGTTGTAATTGAGCAAAGTGAGGGCAGTCCAGAGCTCCCTGAGCGGGTTCTTCCATTACTTAAAGAATTTGTAGATGTTGTACTAGAGGAGATGCCACAAGGTTTATCGCCTATGACAGACATCCAGCACTGTTTTAACTTAATTCCGGGTGCTGTTATTCCTAATGAGGCAACCTACAGAATGAGTCCCAAGGAGCATGAGGAGTTGCAATAGCTAGTGCAGGAATTTTTAGAAAAAGATGAAGGAGAGGCCACAAACTAATCTCCTCTAGGTATCGATAGAAGGGAATCCTAGAGAGGGTCAGTGAGTAAATTTTTCGAATATCAGACGGAGGATGAACATCGGAAACTCTTTTCTGCAATCACCAGCAAAGATTCCTGAACTTTATCTCTACTTCATCACACCAACGACCGCTTCCAATGTACATCTCGCGAACAAAGGAATGGGAATAAACATGATTGAATTGCTAGATTCAATCGTGAATATGGATTTCTAGTTTTCTTTTTCTTTTTTTGGTTACTTTGAACTCTTAGTTTTTTTTTCTTTCTATGCAGACGCTCTAGCAGAAAAAAAAAAAAGACTAATCTAAAAGATAGCTGTTCAATCTGAAAAACCTTAGAAGACTTCGTGATAAGAAGTCTTCTGGATAAATCAATGCCGTTTAGAATTCAAAAAGAGAAGCCTATCAGAGATTAACTGAATTATAATTTCTTCCAGATTCAATGAACCTGGAAAAATACAATTCATTCACATAATTAACTCTTAATTATATTTTAGGTTATTTCCTATTTGTGAATTAGCCTAAACAACTTTAGCTAATTACGTTTAGGTTCCAAATAAGATACTACGCATTAAGCGATAAGTTCAGAATGTGTAACCGAATAGGTCCTCGTAAAATTGGCATTTGACATAAATGATATTTAATGTCATGTACAATAAGCGGTGTTTGGCAACACATTATTGTAATCCAATTAACGAGAATATCGGTGACAAGACAAAACCTTTTGTGATAAAAATAACATGTCTTAATCTCTTCGTCTAGGAAGTGATAATTGAACATGAGTCATGGAACATGTCATACTAGTAAAGTTCAATATCTCAATTCTCAGCCCCGAATAGATTAACTAAACTGAATAAGATAAATATCTCATATCTACTTATTCGAGCATGGCCATGCATTTCATAATCTCACTCAAGCAAGAATACTGGACATCACTATCTTGTTATATAAGAGAGACAATTCCTATATTGATTATTCAACATTCCAAAGTACAAATTAAAGCATACTCAATACATGCCTTTATTGTCCACTCAGTTAAGAATGATGTTTGACAATATCAAAGTATGCAATCTTTCATGCAGAAATCTCTGATGACCTCAAGTCAAAAGATGAGACATAATTATCACAATGAAATCACTCATGACACTCGTATAATAATACATGAAGTGATTTCATGGCGGGTCAATCCAGTACACAATACTCTATGTGTATCTATGTGATGATTTGATATCTCATATCCACAACAACTGTCATCAATCAGCACATACTAGTCTCAACTTGTTATTGATATCCTAATCTCAATAACACTTGACTAGGGACGTTTTAAGAATAGAAATAAAATATTCTAAGGATATTACATAATTTATTTAATGAAACATAGATATAACAGTAAATTTTATAATGACATAAATAGCATCATGATACAAAGTTATGCCAACTAAGTAAAATCATCATATGATCTTAGGCATATCCAACAAAAGGGACAATCAAGGAAAGCATAAGTCCTTGTGCTGTACCAGCCTTATTGGTGCCCAAGAAGAATGGTTCCTGGATTATGTGCATAGATAGCAGGGTTGTGAATAAAATCACAATCAGGTACAAATTTCCAATATCACTGTTTGATGATTTAATTGATAAGTTGCATAGGGCATCTGTGTTTTCAAA
The DNA here is from genome assembly GCA_028571225.1 of Parsonsia alboflavescens. Taxonomy (NCBI): domain Eukaryota; kingdom Viridiplantae; phylum Streptophyta; class Magnoliopsida; order Gentianales; family Apocynaceae; genus Parsonsia; species Parsonsia alboflavescens. Next base: position 21,607 of record JAOXNR010002094.1, read on the forward strand.
GATAGATTTGAGAAGCAGTTATCACCAGATTAGTGTGCAACCTGGAGATGAGAGGAAGATAGCATTTAAGATTAGAGATTAACTGTGTGAGTGGATGGTCATGCCTTTCGGGTTATCTAATGCGCTTAACACTTTTATGCAACTGATAAATTATGTTTTTAGCCCTTTTATTGATCAATTTGTCGTTGTGTATTTTGATGATATTTTGATATATAGTGTGTCAGTTGAGAAGCATTTGCAGCATTTAAGAGTAGTGTTTAGGCATTGAGAAAGCAAAAACTGTTTGCTAATACTAAAAAATGTCACTTTTTAGTTGATTATGTGATATTTTTGGGATATATCATGTTAAGAAATGACATTCAGATGGATCCAGCAGAAGTGGAGGCTATTTTGAGTTGGGAAACACCAAATTTTACATTTGCACTTTTCATGGATTGGCTTCATTTTATCTGAGATTTATTCTTGATTTCAGCTCAATTATTTTGCCAATTATAGATTGCTTGAAGGGAGGTTGATTTGTGTGGACTAAAAAGGCCGAAGCGGTATTTCAATCATTGAAGCAAAGGGTAATTGCAGCTCCTATCTTAGTTCTTCCTGATTTTACTTATGTTTTTGAAGTGCATTGTGATACTTTAGGAGTTAGGATTGAAGGGGTATTAAGTCAAAAAAAATAAGACAATGGCATTCTTTAGTGAGAAGCTAAATGAAGCTGGGTGTCGATACTTTACTTATGATAAAGAGTTTTACACAATAGTAAGGAGTTTGGAGCATTGGAGGCACTACCTTATCTCGAAAGAGTTTATTTTGTACTCCAATCATGAAGCTTTGAAATACATTAATGGGCAGCATAAACTGAATACTAGGCAGGCGAAGTGGATGGAGTTTCTCCAAGCTTTTAGTTTTGCCATCAAGCATAAAGCAGGGGTTCCAAAAAGGGTGGCTAACGCATTGATTGGGAGGCATTCATTGTTGTTTACCATGCAGGTTAAAGTGTTGGGGTTTGATACTTTTGCTGAATTGTATAGGGATGATCCTAATTTTAGAGATGTTTGGGAGCGGTGTCAGGTAGGTTTATATCAACAGTTTTTGATTCAAGAGGGCTTTCTTTTCAGGGGGAAATAGGTTATGTATTCCTAGATGTTCATTGAGGAAGTCTATTATTACTGCGAGTCATGCAAGAGGTTTAGCATGGCATTTTGGGGTTGATAAGACGTTAGCCCGATTGTGTGAGCATTTTTATTGGCCTCAAATGGAGCATGATGTGATCCAATTTGTAGAATGGTGCAAGGTGTGTCGTATAGCTAAGACCAAAGGCAGTGATGCTGGTTTATATTTGCCTTTGCCTGTCCCTGTGGCACCTTGGGAAGATGTGAATCTTGATTTTGGATTGCCCAGGACACAACGAAATAAAGATTTAGTGATGGTGGTAGTAGATAAGTTCTCAAAAATAGAGCATTTTGTCCGCTGCAACAAGACCTTTGATGCTTCACAGATTGCGTTCTTATTTTTGGAGGAAATTGTTAAGCTGCATGGAGTTCCTAAATCCATCACTTCTGATAGGGATGCTAAGTTTGTGAGTCATGTTTGCTGCACTCTTTAGCGTCAAATGGGAGCCAAGCTACAGTTTAGTTCTTCACACCATTCTCAAACAGATGTGCAGATTGAGGTTGTCAATAGAAGTTTGGGGAATTTACTACGTAGTTTCATTGGAGATAATCCGTGACAGTGGGATTTAGTTTTGCCTCAAGCAGTGTTTACTTACAACAGCTCTGTGAATCGCACTAGATCGAAGAGTCCTTTTAAGATTGTCTATGGTCATAATCCAATTGCTCCTCTTGACCTCACACCATTGCCAGTACACAAGCAGTTCAGTTTAGTTCAATTTAGATGTAGATGAGCATGCCATGCAGATCAAAAGAGCTGCATTCATAGGTTCACAACCAAATCACCAAGTAGAACTTGAAGTATAAGCAACGCATTGACAAGCACAGGAAGAAGGTTGTTTTTAAAGATGGTGACTTGGTTTGCTAGTACACAAGTAGTTCAGTTCAATTCAATTTAGATGCAGATGAGCATGCCATGCAGATCAAAAGAGTTGCATTCACAGGTTCAGAACCAAACCACCAAGTGGAACTTGAAGTATAAGCAATGCATTGAAAGGCACAGGAAGAAGGTTGTTGTTAAAGATGGTGACTTGGTTTGGATTTGACTCAGGAAGGAGAGGATTCCAACGGGCAAATTTGGGAAGCTGCAGCCTAGGGTTGATGGGCCTTTCAAGGTGTTTGAGAAAGTTAACGACAATGTCTACAAGATTGAGCTACCGAGAGAGTATAATATCTCAGAGACCTTCAATGTGGCTGACCTGTCACCATATCATTCAGAGGAAGATACAATAGAGGTTGTTGTTCGCAATAATGACGAGCCAGATTCGAGGGTGAATTTTGTCCTAGTAGGGGAGGATGATGCAGGGACAAGCATTGATTGATAGATTTTTTTTTTTTTGGTTATTTTCAGTTTTAAGGATATTTTAGTACTTTTGCTATTTTGTTTTATTTGCTATTTAGTTCTAACCTTAAGGCGTGTTAAACTCATCCTTCAACTTGATTGACTTGTCACCATATCATTTAGAGGAAGATACAATAGAGGTTGTTGTTCTCAATAATGACGAGCCAGATTTGAGGATGAATTTTTTCCTAAAAGGGGAGGATGATGCAGGGACAAGCATTGATTGATAGATTTTTTTTGGTTATTTTCAGTTTTAAGGATATTTTAGTACTTCTCCTATTTTGCTTTATTTGCTATTTGGGGTTAACCTCTATAAGGCATGTTAAACTCATTTTTAGGGATAGAATATTTTTATATTGATTATTATCAATTCAAAGAAATTTGGCAGTTTCTTTTTATCATCCTGTTATTCTTCTGTTTACCCGATTTTCTTGTCAGTTTGGCACCACCATATGGGTTGTTTGAAAATCATACGGGTTGTTTCTTGAATGTTGCATTTGTTGTTCTAAACTTGTGTAGTCTCCAATAATATGTAAGTTGTTCATGTTAGTTCTACTATTATTCTATGGGTTGCTTGAGAGCCATATGAGTTGTTTCTTGAATGTTGCTTAGGTTGTTCTAACCTTGTGTAATCTCCAATAATATGTAAGTTGTTTATGTTGGTTCTATTAGCGTTTTATGGGTTTTTTGAGATCCATATGAGTTATTTCTTGAACGTTGCATGGGTTGTTTTAACTATGTGTAATCTCCAATAATATGTAAGTTATTCATGTCACTTCCACTATTACTCCATGGATTGTTTGAAAGTCATATGAGTTATTTTACAGCAATATGGATTATTTCTTAACCTTGTGAGTTGTTTCTTGAACATTGTAAGGATGGTTTTTTAGTTGTGTGGTATAAACAACATATGAACAACCTATCGCATATAAAATATAAACAACCTATCGCATTTTAGATGAAATATCGCAATAGAAGAACAACCCAGATACTGTATAAATCATACTCGATCCTTTTAAACAGCTTAATTATTTAAAAAAACATACTTTTCCCATCCCATCATTCAATGTAAAGAAGAATAACTTGAAAAGATCCTACCTTTTGACAATAAAACAAAACTCACAGTAAAAAAAGGAAGAAACTTTTCTTCGATAAAGCTTTTTTCTTTGATTTTTTTCGTTTAAAAGGTTTAATACCCATACATTTTCCTTCATGAAGATTAAACCTTTACACAAATCTGAGATGAAAAATTGTTTCTTTTGTGATGAATAAAAAAATAATTCATTTTTTCTAAATGAAAACTAAATCTTTGCACTGATTTAATATAAAAATCTGTTCTTTTAGACTGCATCGAAAGAAAAAAAAAAGGGGAAAGAAGAAGAAAAGGAGAGGAGTACGTTGGTTGATGGTTTGATAGATGACCAAAAGTAAAAGTGGGGATATAATTGTTCTAAAAAATGTACTTTTGAACTCTTTTTTGTTAAATTTAAATGTTTGGCCAAAATTTAAAATCTCATTTCTAAATAGCACTTATATGAAATTGCCAAAAAAAAAAAAAAACAATGCAACTTCAATGATTAAATTGATAGTTATGCCTTCAATTTAAGAGAGGAAACTTGAAAACTTAAAGAAAAGAATTTACTCTCTTCCTCTAAAATTTAATATTTTTATTTTTACATTTAGTATTTCGAGAAATTCATAATGCAATATCTAATTTTAAAAAATATGCACATATTTAATTCAAATTTTTACAATCACTCTCTCTAATTTATGGAAATTGCATCCACAATAATACACTGATTTAAGAAAATTGCACACACTAACAATACATTACATCACACTAACTCATATTGTATACATTAAATATATTAATTATAAAGATAATGAGATATTTAATTTCATATGGAGAAGGTATTAGTGTGTAAACGACTGAAAATAATTTTTCTTTTAAATAATAATAATAAAAATAATATAGGAGTACCAAACAAACTAAAATCTACGATATAAATCCGATACACTTGTTATTTGAAATATCCTCATATATAGTGGATATAAATCTTTAAATTAAAAAATTTATTGAAGAAATTTGATATTAAGAATTTATTTATTATAGAAGTATATATTCAATTTTAAATATTTCATAATAAAAATAAAGATACTTAAATTTTTAACTTGTGCATTACCCAATCTATAAATATATAAATATATATTTCTTTAAAAATATCGAGTTGAATGTTCAAAAATAAAAAATCAAAGTCGATAGGAAAGTTCTTATATCCAAGATAGAGTTATTTCTCATCCAGCTTTTAAAAAAAAAGAAAAAGAAAAATGTTGAATGTTCAAAGGGTATATTTTCCTCATAAAAAGAAAAACGAATAGACAACAATCAATCTAAGAATTGCACCTATCTAAGAAATTTCCACTGAAATTCCTACCGTTGTCTATGTGAGAAATTATTCAATGTAGAATTCAAGACAAAAGTCAAGACTCTTTTAAATACACAAAGAGTTTTTTAGAGTCAACGAGAAAACCTTGCCATGATATGACATTTCTCCCTCCTCTCTCTCTACAACCATCCATTGAATTTAGAAATATATATACTTTATCTACATGCGTATAATTCAATAATAAATTTAATAAGGGTTGATATAATATCAAGCTTCTGTATATAATATCAGTTTTGTCTTTATACGTAAGGGGAGACGGAAGAGTGTGGAGTCCTTATACCAATATAAATATATATACTCTTCAAGTTTTCATTTTTCTCCCACAATTAGTTTCTTTCTGGGGGTTGTTCTTCTAATTCTTCTCATACACGAAAGCAAGACTTTATTGAATGAGTTGGGTCCTCCATGAAAATAAAAGCTTTGGTTCTTGAAAATTAAAGAAACACACAGTTTCCTTATACTTTCCCGTTAATTTGTTCCCACAAGAACCACAGAGACTTGGTGGGACTCTCTCTCTCTCTTCTCCTATAAATATATCCATTCTCACTGTTTTCTTTTCTCATTCCTTTTGATTCCTTATTTCCCTGTTCACTGATTCAGAGACCCTCTGCAACAATGGACAAAAATCTGGAGGATAATTGTCTTTCTCTTGACCTCAATTCTGCTCCCTTTCGAAATTCGGATGATTCTCGGGTGCTTATGAACTTTTGAATTCAAGAAAAAAAAAAAAAAAACCACTTCAAATCCTGCTCTTTATTATTATTACTGTTTTCTGTATGTTCACATTATGATGTCTTTTCTTTTCTTTAGGATCAGAACATAGAATTTGAAGGAGATATTGCCGATGGAAGCAGGCAATCTGCCATAAAAGATCAGGTCAGTTTAGAAAAAATCCTATATATATATATATATATATATATATATGACGTTGGATTAATTTACACTCACCTAGACATTCCATTTAGCCAGGAGGGTGTTGGTGGAATTCGAACTCCAGACATATGATTTCCGCACTAGCCACTCCACCCTTGGGTCTCCCCGAAGGAACAAAAATCCCATATATTATTAAGAGATAAAATTTGTTATTAGTTTGAAACCATAGACATAACTGGGAATTACTTAATTACTTTTTGCAGTCAGGTGTTCTTGTGGACCAGTTAAACAGGATGAAGTTGGAGAACAAGAAGCTGACTGAATTGCTGTTCTCTGTGTGGGAACATTACAGAGATCTACAAAACCATATGATAGATTTGATGCAGAACAGTTCTGGAACAGAGGAGATGTCCACCATAATAACAAGGAAGAGAAAACTCGAGGTTGATCAGAATTCTGTCATCACTTCTGGGAATGACTCAAGTAATAATAACAATTATAATTATGAGAGCATTTTCGGCGATGGATCGCCAAAGAGACCTAAAGAAATCAGGACAAACATTTCAAGGGTTTTTGTCAGAACGGATCCAGCAGATCAAAGCTTAGTAAGTATATATATCCTTTTTCATGAAAATAATGAAGCATTCTTTGTAATATTTATAAAGTTTCTTTACATTATTTTTGTTGTAATTTTGTGGGTTATGCAGGTAGTAAAAGATGGATATCATTGGAGAAAATATGGTCAAAAGGTCACTAAAGATAATCCTTCCCCAAGAGCCTACTTCAAGTGCTCCTATGCACCAACTTGCCGTGTCAAGAAGAAGGTGAGTTTTGGTTGCTTGAAATGAATGATTTCTTCCTACTTGCAGGACTGAAAATCCTCTGCCCCAATTTACACGTTACTTAATTAAGTTTGGAATTCTAGGTCGTAAGACTCGATGAAAGTGAAAAATCCTTAATTAGTAATGATTTTATAGAGGAATTTATATTGTTATATTCAAAATGAATTAAATCGAACCCTTTTAATAAAACTTCTTAAAATTAAAATGAGATTTTTAATTTTAAACAAAATGATGATTTAACCGTGGACGGAGAGACGAGAGTTGAACACAGAACCACTACTTAACAAAAACTCCAAGTGAACTGAACATATATGTGAATATCCCTGACTTGTTTCGTCTCCGTTTTTTCCACTTTTAAGGTGCAAAGAAGTGTTGGAGATCCTTCAATTTTGGTAGCTACATATGAAGGGGAACACAACCATCCAAATCCATTGGAAGCAGAAATGCTGGCGGCATCGGCACAGGGTGCTGCTGCAGCATTGTCACCTGGATCGAAATGCTTCGATTTTTCGGTTCTGGGAAGGACAATTGAATCGACAGATCCAGGACAAGGAGGAGTTTGCAACGGAATTAATGTCCAGAAATACTTGCCAGAAATGGAAACAAATAATGCTGTTCAAAAGTTGATGGTTGAACACATGGCATCTTCTTTGACAAGAAATCCCAGCTTTACCGCTGCCTTAGCGGCAGCCATATCAGGACAAATTTATAGCCCTGATCCATCAGACAAATGAATTCCAACTTTACGGCTCTCTTGGTCAGAAAATTTTTATGAATTTGTTTAATCAATGTGAATATATGATTTTTGTAGTAATAGATATTTGAATTTTGTTTGAAAGATTCGTCTTTCCCTCTTGCACTCCTTCTTTATCTTCTTATCAGTTCTCCCATTCGGTTTTGTGGAAAATGCTTCGAAGAAATAGCACAAAAGACGAAGAAAATTACTACAATAACACAACAGTAAGGACTTTGGTCAATCGACAATCCTTCTCTTCCATGATTCCAAGAAATAAATTTATTGCTACATATACCATTGCATTTTTTTTTTCTTCCTTTGTTAAGGTTCATAAAGCATCTTATTATTATTATTATATATATGAGATAATGTTATAGAGTGAATAGTTAATCTCTAACGCTCAACATCTTATTTTCTTAAAATTTTCAATAATCTTTTTTATTAAAAATACATTTTATATATTATATCTCGAAAGGATAAACTGATATATTGAATCACATTTATTATTTTCTGATTCGGCACACAACTCTGGACGCCTCGGGACACAACTCTGGGCCCCTCGGGAACTTGCACACAAGATATCTTCCTCTTTGGCTTTGCAATGCTAAAATTAGAAAAGAAAGAAAATTGGAGTGTATTTAGAGAGAGAAAGTTTATAGAGAGAGCATCATATCTTTAAAATAGTCTCTTGTTAAATATTTATAATATAATACTTGAGGTAAGAGAATGAATAAAGAAGTGAAGTTATAATTGCCTCCTATCACGTGGAAATAAAATCTTATTATTTCTTTCCAAATTGCAATAATAATAATGTTGATATCAAAATATGTAGCATACATAATATGTCCTTTCAAAAAAATAAATAGAAAGGCCATGATAATTAAATTGTCCCTAAATAGAGTGTCGGGCAAAAGAAGTTATGCATTTTATATGCACCATTGCCCTTTGAAAAACAAACAACAAAGAAAAAACGAATTCCATTCCAAATATGAATATTATATTATATCGGTTTTGCTAAGGCGTGCGCTCCAATCGTTACCGTAACGGAATTTTTGCTACAGTGCTAATGCAGCCAACAAAGCGGAGCAAAAATTTCATTACGGTAACGGTTGGAGCGCTTCGAAGCGCACCTTAACAAATCTGTATATTATATTTCATCGGATGGACCAAAAGGGTCAATGCGGTTGCATTTATTGTGATGTGATGGGTATGTCAGATAAGTAAACAAATGAAAGACACGTCAGCTGATTGAGTGGATGAGATCAATTCCTACCTTTTCAAATTTTGGAACAATAAATAAATAAATAAATATATATATATATATATATATTTATTAATACATGAGAATGGCTAATATATTATGTGAATTTAAATTCAAAGTAAACTCTAATAAGTAATCATTAATTTTTATCAATTGAATATCCAAACTTATAAACTGTCAAATAAATAATTTCGATCACTTTGATACTTAAATCCGACAAAGTCATCACATACCAAGTACATGGATCCGACTTGTGGGGGCTCTTTTATCATCACAATGAAATATTCCCGCCCAAAACCACATTTGGGGCGTCAGTGTATGATTTTTGGTATTTTCATTTAGTTTGATTTTGGATCCAAGAACTGGGATTTGATGGAAGTCGAATTTTTGGCACTTGTAAGATAATTATGTTAGTTATTATTTTGATAATTGTGTTTTTATTAGGCTTAATACAAATTTGATTTTTGAATTGGATAATACCTGTTGAGTTGTTAAGTTGGATTAAGTCTCTTAAAGAAAAATATTTCTCAACTGATAATTCTGTAGTTGTATTTACCTATTCTGGATATTCTCATATTTAATATTGTGATTATCTTTTAGAAGAATATGTTGTATATCTTTCTACATTGCTATCTTTAAGTGATAGAGTTTGATGATGATCAAACCACGTGCTGAAAGCCTTGTTGAAATTCATTATAAATATTCAAGATAATATTTATGGTAGATAACTCAGGAGGAGTACATCTACTTCACTATTGTAGACTGTCACGGGAGTGTCACAATAGTTCTTATGTAACAGTTCCAGAACTCAGGGAGAGTTCGGCTTCGGGAGAAGTTTTGTCATCTCCAGAGGGATTCTAGAAGGTACTGCAATATAAATAAGAGGGATTTTTGTTGTGAGTTGGTAAGAAAAAACTTAGAATAGGGTAGTGATAGACTAGAGGGATTCTATTGTTCTATACTACACTCTCGTAATGTTCTTATCTTAATGAATTTTGCAGCTTGGCCTTGGCTTGAGGACGTAGCCTAATATTGGATTTATTCCAATACGGGTGAACCTCATTAAATCTTGGTGTTCAATTTTTTTATGCTAAATTTCTATACTCAGCTTGTTAATTACAACTTAACTAATTAATTGCTAGCCTAAGATTCTATCAATTGGTATCAGAACCATACACTAACAAATTACTGAAAGATCTTGGGTATAGAATCTTTTTGTGCAGCAATGAGTGGACTGCAAGAAGGAGGATCTGTGGGTAGGCCACCTCTTCTCAATGGATCAAATTATTCATATTGGAAGGTGCGAATGATTGCATTTATTAAAGCTCAAGATGAAAAGGCCTGGAAATCAGTCCGAAAAGGATGGACTCCCCCCAAAGATGAGAAAGATCAGTTGAAGGATGAAGATACCTGGACAGAAGAAGAGGACAAAGAAGCTAATTTTAATTCAAAAGTTCTTAATGCTATATTTAACGCAATTGATATTAATCAGTTTCATTTGATTGCTCAATGTATTTCAGCTAAGGAGGCCTGGACAACCTTACAAACTGCACATGAAGGAACGTCCACTGTACATCGCTCCAAACTACAAATGATAAGTTCACAATTTGAGAAATTACAGATGGACGAAATTGAATCAATTGCTGATTTTCTTGCAAAATTAAGTGATCTAGCTAATGAGTCTTTCAAGCTTGGAAAACAAATGACCAATGAAACATCGGTACGCAAAACTCTGAGATCACTTCCGGAACGATTTGCTCATAAAGTAACTACAATTGAAGAAGCCAAGGATATCGATACGATCAAATATGATGAACTGATCGGCTCGCTACAAACCTTTGAGATGAACTTAAAGCCAAGTCGGAAAGGACAAAAGTATTGCTTTTCTAGTTGCTGATTCCATTGATTCAGAAATTGATTGTTCAGAAGATGTTCAGCAAACAATGTCTCTGATCACTTGAAATTTCAACAAAATCTACAAACGAATCAAGGGAGAACCAAATACCAGTCAATTTAAAAACAATGCTAGAAACAAGAAAATTCCTGGTAAGTCTTTTTCTGAGAATACTGATTCTAATATCAAAACTAATAAAGGAATATAGCACAGGGAATGTGAAGCTATGGGCATATTCAGGCTGAATGCGCAACCTACCTCAAAAAACATAAGAAGTCGTTTGTTACTACCTGGAGTGATAGGGAACAAATTGATGAAGATGAGGAAAGAACTGAACAAACCATGAATTTTGTTGCTCTACCTGGTGAGGTTGTTTTGTCAAAATGTGACAATTCAGGTATGAAAAACGTTGAATTCGATGAAGAGACAGAGGTAAGACAATGTTTTTCTGAATTAACTGATATAGATAGTGACAGTGAACTTACTCTTAAGGAAATGCTAGAAGCCTACGAAGTGTTGTTAAATCGGTGTGTTAAAGTGAACAAACTAAACAGAGAACTAGAACTTAAAGTAAAGATATTTATGTCTAAGAAAGAACAATTGAATACTAAAATCAAGGTTTTGATTGCAGATTGTGAAGTAAAGGAGCAAAAATTTCAGGAATTATCAAAGAAGCATAACAATACAATGAAAAATGTGAAGATGATGAACAGTGGCACACAAAAACTGGACCAAATATTAGCTGAACAACGATAGACACTTGATTGTCGTGGTTTAGGCTATGGTGACTACACTCACAAAACAGAAAACTCAAAGGTGAAAAAATCACACTCACAAATTACTAACATGCTAAGAAATTCAACCAAAGGTAAGAAAAAATTGTTTGTACCTACTTGTCATTATTGTTTTCGAAGAGGACATATCAAACCAAAATGGTTTGAAATGTTGTTTAACAATATGCATCACAAGTCATTAACTCGACAACAGGTTTGGAATCACAAGTCTAAGCAAGTTTGGGCTAAGAAAAATAGACACGGATGTTTAGCTAGATTCATGTCTTTAAGAGTGTTCGATTCAAATCTATGATTCTTTGATAGTGGTTATTCTCGTCATATGACAGGTAAAAAAGAATATTTGAAAGATTATCATGAGTGTAATCTTGATCAAGTTACCTTTGGTAATGGTAAACAAGGAAAAATCTTGTGAAAAGGAACTCTTATGGTAACAGGAATGCCTCACCTTCATAATGTGTTTTTAGTAGAAGGACTTAAACCAAATTTAATCAGCATTAGTCAGTTGTGTGATGATGAGTTGTTTTTCAAATTCACTAAGGATGCATGTCATGTGTACGATGAAAATAAAAACTGTGTACTTTTTGGTACTAGATCTTCTAGTAACTATTATACGACTAATACAACTATATCATGTAATAGTGCAAGTCATGATAATGTTAAATTATGGGATGAAAGGTTGGGACATGTAAACTTCAAATAACTGATTGAAATTTCTATTACAAATGCTGTCAAAGGAATTCTAGATCTTGTTAGTAATACGGGTGCCGTATGTGAATTTGGTCAACTCGAAAAACAAAAATATCAAACACACAAAGTTGTCAATTTTGTTACAACTTCTCGTCCACTTGAGCTATTGCATATGGATCTCATGGGTCCTATGCAATTTGAAAGTATTGGAGGTAAAGTATGTGCTTGTCTGTGTAGATAATTTTTCAAGGTTTATTTGGGTAGAATTTCTTAGAGAAAAATCAAACTCCTTTGAATCATTCAAAAGATTATCCATGAGATTAATGACAGAAAAAGCTGATGTGTATCGTAAAATCATTCGTATTAGAAGTGATCATGGAAAGGAATTTGAAAATACTCTTTTTATTAATTTCTGTGATGATCATGGCATCCTACATGAGTTCTTCGCACCAAAAACACCACAACAGAATGGTGTTCTAGAAAGGAAAAATAGTACTCTACAAGAAATGGCAAGAGTAATGTTATGTGGTAAAGGAGTACCATCAAAATTTTGGGCCGAAGCGATAAATACTGCTTGTTATATCATTAATCATGTTTATTTCAGGACATGAACAAAATTGACGTCCTATGAAATTTGGAAAGGAAGAAAGGCAAATGTTCGTTACTTTCATGTCTTTGGAAGTAAGTGCTTTATTTTGAATGATAGAGATAGGCTTGTGACTTTATCAAGGGCAGAAGATGAAGAAACAGGAAAATCTAGTACTCAAATGACCGGACAACAAGAACAATCAATAGATGAAGGTCATGACCCTCCCAGTAACTCAAAGAAATGCATCATTCTGCTTGAGACAACTTAATTCACAGGAAATTCATCAGGAGCAATACATTATGAAACTCAGGAGACACAAACAGATACGGGTAAGAGAGTTTCAAGATAAATTCCTTCCAGAATTCAAAAAACACATCCATTGGAAGAGGTAATTGGAGATTTGGAGGAAGGAATGCACACTAGAGGTAAGACTAAAGTTGACTATGGAGAGATGATTAGCTCTGTCTGCTATTTGTCTACTATAGAACCTAAAAATGTGAATGAATCTTTGAAAAATGACTCTTAGATAAATGCCATGCATGAGGAACTAGAACAATTCAACAGATTGGATGTTTGGTCACTAATACCTGGGCCAGAAAATATAAATGTTATTGGTACTAAATGGATCTTTAAGAATAAAACATATGAGTTTAGGAGTGTTGTTAGAAACAAAGCTAGGTCAGTTGCTCGGGGATATACATAGGTAGAAGGTATAGATTTTGATGAAACATTTGCACCTGTGACTAGGTTGGAATCAATTAGACTATTAATGTGTATTGCTTGTCTGCGATCAGTTTAAATTGTATCAAATGGATGTCAAAAGTGCATTCCTGAATGGTGTTCTGAGTGAAGAGGTTTATGTTGAACAATCTAAGGGATTTGTTTATCATAATTTTCCAAATCATGTGTTCCAACTGAAAAGGCATTATATGGTTTAAAACAAGCCCTTCGACCTTGGTATGAAAGGTTAATGAAGTATTTTCTAGAACAGGGCTACAAACGAGGGGGAGTTGATAAAAACTTATTTGTAAAACTGTTTTCCAATGATATTTTAATTGCTCAAATCTATGTTGATGACATTGTGTTTGGTTCGACTTTCGTTCAACACATAGATGCCTTTGTGGAACAAATGACACAAGAATTTGAAATGAGTATGGTTGGTGAATTGACATATTTTCTGGGGTTGCAAGTTAAACAATTTGCAAATGGGATATACATCTCACAAAGCAAATATGCAAGAATGTTGGTTAAAAAATTTGGTCTCGAAAAGGCTAAAACTGTTAGAACACTAATCTATACTAATCTAAAACTGTCTAAAGACAATGCAAAAACAACTGTGGATTCAAGTTTGTATTGAAGCATGATTGAGAGCTTATTATATCTTACAGCATGTAGACCAGACCTATGTCTCAGTGTTGGCATCTGTGCCAGATATCAAGCAAATACCAAAGAATCACACCTGATGATAGTCAAAAGAATCATTCGATATGTTAATTCCACATTAAATTATGGTATCTGGTATACAACTGACACTATAGCATTTTTGGCAAGTTTTAGAGATGAAGACTAGGCAGGAAACCTAGATGATCGTAAGAGCACTTCAGGAGGATGTTTCTGTCTTGGAAACAATCTGGTTTCTTGGTACAGCAGGAAGCAGAACTCAATTTCATTGTCAACAACTGAAGCTGAATACATTGCTGTTGGAAGTTGCTGTATACAACTATTGTGGATGCAACAAATGTTAAAAGATTATAGTATTATACAGGATATGTTTACTGTGTTCTGTGAAGATAAGAGTACCATTGATATATCTAAGAATCCTGTTCAGCACACTCGCACTAAACACATTGAATAAGACATCACTTCATTAGAGAATTGGTAGAAACTAAGACTGTCGTCATTGAGCATGTATCAATGCAAAAACAACTGGTTGACATTTTTACTAAACCTTTAGATGTTAAAACATTTGAATCATTAATGAAAGCTTTAGGAGTCTGTTTTATTGATCTATGAATAAAACAAATATGACAGTTACCTTATAGGGGGATAATTTTTCAAGAGAATTATCTTGTTTTGATTTCTTTTTGTTCATCATTATAAAAGGTTTATCATTCTTAAATTTTGCATATAGGCAGAGTGTAAAAATATCTTTCATAAAACTTGAATTTTGTTCCGCTTACACAAACATGATTGATTTCTTCAAGTTCCTTTGAAAAAAAAAATGTCAAGAAGGATCAAGGGAATGTCACATGATTTTGGCAAAGAATCATTTATTTCTTTGAGAAAAGAGTTACCTTCACTATCTTAGTGGAAGTGTGAAAATTATCTCAGATTAGATGCCAAGGAGGAACAAGGGAATGTTAGTTTGCCTTAAGTTACATATTTTCTGAGAAAAGAGTTACCACCACTTCTGTATGCAGTAAACTAAGCATAAACAATGTTGAAAGGAGTTACATTAGTGGGTGTGTGAAAACTATCTCAGATTGAAGGATCTTGTTGATTCCATCATGTACACACACCCTCACTAAAATTCTGGTACATTGATAAGGTATTTTCTCTCTCTATATTCTTAATTTAAGTTTAAAAAATCTTTAATATGAGTAGGACATTTGATCTTATCAGGATAATCAAGTTGAACTTCTCTTCTTAAAGGAGACTGTCTTATTTATTTTTTTAAAAATTTTTTAGATAATAATAAATAAAATATTTATTTTGTTCTCTCTAAAGTTTTCCCGAGTGATATTCTGTTTAAATTCTATTGGTTAGTATTATGTCCATGGCAGTTAGAAAACCTTGATTCATGCTCAAAGTCTACTAGTCTCCGTTTCATATCAAAATTGGTATTTCTATCTGCTTGTATTAAGACTTTTCATTCTCTAATAAATCTATCTTTAAGTCTCAAATATTGTTTGCACTTGTCCCAAAGTTCATCTCCCAACTTTGTGAGTCGTCTCTCAGATTTCTTTTCTTCGGCTTCTCTCACCGATTATGCCTTCTATCCATGCTCACTCGGTTGTGCAGAGTTTCACTTTTGATTTTATCATGAGTAAAGCACATTGCTGTAAAGAAGAAAGGTGGCGGCACTATTTCTCCCTCATCATCTAGCTCCACCCTACCTCCGACAGTTACACCAACTTTACCCGTCGTGATTAAAACCGGTGATATATCTGGATACCTCCAAGATCCACGTCTCCAGGAACTCTTGAATACTATTGCTGTAGAACACAGTCTGCCCTCCTCAACAGTCGTCGTTCCTCAATCGGCCAGTCCAACCCCAACCACTGGCCATTCGGTACCCCAACAGTCAACTGTTGTTACCAAGGGTTCTGATAAACCCTCAATCAAACGGAAACGGGGAGTTGCTGGATCTCAGAAATATAAACTTCGACAAAAGTTTGGGTCTTCCGGTCGTGTCTCCACATCATCAAATCAATAGGTGGAGTTGGAGGATTCTGACTCATCTGCTCAAAAGGATGAAGAACTCAAGGATTATTCTCCTACTGACTCGGCATAAGGGGTAAATTCTGTCAAACCTCTTAATAAAAAATTCTTGAATGCCAATTGTGTTAATCATTGTAATACAATAGTGTCCCGAAAAATAATTGGAGAATATAACATTGACATTCCAAGTCATGAAAAAGCAGGAATATTGAACGTCTTATCTCGAAAAGGTTATATGTCCTCTATTTCAAAATTGTCCTTTTACATTGATGGTTCGGTTCAGGAGTTCTATGTAAACCTGTATGAAATTCAGACTGTCGATAGTCCCATGTTTCAAAAGGTTTATGTGCGAGGTCACATGTTTGATTTTTCTATCAATTTGATTAGAGAATACTTGGGTTTGATCAGCCCTATTACATCCTCAAGGATTAAAGAATTTGTCACTTTGAATTTCGATGATGTTGCCTCTAAATTGACCGGAGATCATATTCAACAATGGCCTTATGAAAATGCTATTAAAGCCTCTGCTCTGTCTATAAAATACTCTATTCTGCACAAAATTTCAAAGTCAAATTGGTTTCCATGTACTCACTATTCTACAGTTTTTACTGAACATGCATGCCTTCTGTATTCTATTTGGACTCGTACTGATTATGATTTGGGTTAGCACATATATGATCTTATTTGTGGGTATCAACAATGGGATAAGTCTTATGGATGTTTGTCGTTTCCAGTTCTTATCACCACAGTTATTTTAAAGCAACATGATGTTCGAAATTCAGCAGATGGTGATCTGGTTTATCCCTCCAAACTGATCAAAGTTTCTTCAAAGTTGTTCAAACGGAAGAGAGTTAATGATATGAGATCATCTATTCCTTCTGAGCTTGCCTCCTCCACTGGATTTTCTTGCATTGCCCTTGTGCAGCTACATAAAGCTCTTGCCCCTTTACCTACTGCTCTACTCCAAGTTCAACAGGCTACGATCACGTTTCATCAGGCGGTTACTACATTAGAACAGACAGTTAATATGGCCATCCCTAGTCAAGTTGATGATTTCTCCACTACTGACTCCGATCAATGATGGTTGGCATTTTTGTTGGCAAAAAAGGGGAGACATATTGTTTTGCTGATTGCTGCTGAAACTCTGCTTTTCTGTTTTAAGATGATTATTGATACTTTTAATATTACTACTTTTTGTCTAATGCTTCTGGGATATTCCTACATTTGATATGTGATATTGATGCTTGTGTTTTCTTCAGTATTTGGATGCTAATATTTCTTGGCTAATATTTTTTTGATATTGCTGGTACTTAAACTTTGTTTTTACAACTCATTGATTCAAAAACCTTGGAGCTATGTTTTGCCCAAATAATGCCAACGGGGGAGTTTGTTAGATAATTATGTTGGCTATTATTTCGGTAATTGTGTTTTTATTAGGCTGAATAAAAATTCAGTTTTTAAATTGGATAATACCTGTTGAGTTGTTAAATTGGATTAAGTCTCTTAAAGATAAATATTTCTCAACTGATAATTCTGTAATTGTATTTATCTAT
>JAOXNR010002103.1:0-39218 GCA_028571225.1 Parsonsia alboflavescens
ACAAGATAAAAGATTGAACATAAGAAGAGTAGAAAGAAATAAGAACTAATTGCAAACTCTTCAATCCTCAATCTTCCAATGGCTTCCTACAAGAAATCTTGCTTGTAGAAAATAAGAATGTGAGATGATATGAGACGAGATAATATTGTCTTGAAGACTCCCCTATTTATAGATAACTAAGATACCAAAACAAAACTAACTATTACGAAAGAAGTATTTTCCTAAAATGAATAGGAAGTAGTCTTTCTCTTTGAGTCTTCTAATTCTCTTCAAAAATTTGATTTAAGCCACTGCCAATTCTTCTCCTTCTTGACTTCTAATTCCTATAAGAATTCTCCAAATAATCTTCTTCTTGAATTAGGATTCTCCTATCTCTTTAAATTCCACTTTTGCCCTTTTTCAATCCTTTTTGCATAAAAATTTCTGCAATCAAAGAAATAAATATGGGAGTAAAAATATTCCACAAATTGGCATAAATAACTAGAATTATCAATAAATAATTCATTAAAAATTATATAAAACTAGTTATTTTATTGCCTCATCATATAATCATGCAAATTAATCTAGGTGATCAGGCTAAATTAATAAACACTATTAACAAGATGAAAATAAGAATTGTACAAATACTTAATAATAAAGATCAAATTTTTATACGAAAAACAAAACAAATCTCAAACCCCATGTCAAAATAACCTACTTCATGTTCTTGTTAAAAAAAGAGGACTACTCACAAGACATGATTAATAAAACAGAAAAATACATAAGAAAAGAGAAAGAGAAAATCTGCCCTTTGTCCTCGGAAATTCTTGAAAAATCAATCTTGAATTGTTCTCTAAGGCTATGAAATAGAACCAATTCATAGGAGTAGACACCCCTTACGAATAAGTAATTACCTAATAAAAGTGTAATAATAAAATAGACACCTAATACAAAAAGAAGTAGTCTAGGAAAATAATCAAATTCTAATAAAATTGGAATTTTGCCACGGTCAACACAAACGTTCAAAACTTTGGCAGAGTTCTAGTAGCAATCGACTAGGGCTATTCGGCACTGGATGGCTCCTTCAAAACTTTGGCAGATTACCGGTAGCAATTAGGTGAGGCTTTCAGCTCGCTGTTTGGCTTTGGATGGTGCATGTGGTGCCTGCTCTCGCACCCGTTGCTAAGCTTTATCGCTCCATGGTCTGTTCTGGAGAATATCTTGGTGCCAACTTGGTTATTTCTCGAGCATTTTTCATACAAGTATTCATGCAAACAAAAATCAAGTATAGGAAAGTAAAATATATCTAAAATGATATAATTAAGCTAAGTTACGTAAGATAAAGACATAAACTGGATATAAAGCTTAGCATAATTTTGTACAAATCATTATGCTACATTTTGGTGTTTTTAATTTACTTTTCTTAGTTTCTCTCACTACCAGAAACTGGGTCATACTCGACGAGAGTTTTTGAGGTGGCCTGGGAGTCATTGCAAATGACCCTTTTATACCACGGACCGTCATGTATGGCTTTTTATACTTCACCTATAGGGCCATCGTATATATTTACTATTGTATACTACAGATTGTAGTATATAACCATGTATAAATGATGGTTTGTGGTAAAAGATGCATCTTGAACGGAGATCTCGAAATTGCCGTATATAATTTTACTATATACGTAGTGATATATATACCATAGTTTGACCTATCATGTGCATCATATACTACTAGCCACCGTAAAAAAAGACATATATTTTTATCAGATTAAAAAAGACATACCACTATATTTTTGTTTACCTCTTATTATATGAATTAATATGATCTATTTTATAAATTTATATTCCAAAAAATTTTTAGGAATCAATATCTTTAACTCAAATAAACAAACATATAGATGTCTTTACGAATATTTATTTATAATATTAAACGTAGTCTAATTTATATGTAAATAAATATCCATTCTCTATATTAATGTAACATTTTCAAATTGAGCACAATAATATGCTTTTTTTTTAATTACAAAATTCATTTTTGAATAACATGGAGATTTATATTATCAACCACTAGTTCATATATTTGATTTTTGTAAGTTAAAGAAAACATTTACTTTAATACTTGTTAGAGGTTTTTTTTATTTTTTAAAGTTTAAGACAGAAAAGAAAGTCATCCCCCCAAGCTGTAATTAATCATTACCTAAGGCCATTTGAGCTTTACTTGGCAAGAAAAAGAAGTTGCTCGCAATATTAGACCATTTTAAAGAGATAGGAGTAGGAAGAAAATGAAAAAGAAAAGAAAAAGTGAAGATCTCACCGATCAAGGCTGAGCATTGCATACACAACATCATGGAAAGCAAATCTCCTAACCAAAATGAACAGACCATGATAATAAGAAAGAAGAAAATTAATTCAAATGGCAGTGCCAAACTAGAGTATGTGGAAATCGAAGGTAATTCACCTTAGCAATAATGAGCCAATCATGTCACCTACTTTGCATTTACGTAAGAAAAACATAGACCAAAATGACCTAAATTGCCCTAGAAGTTAACATGAATAGATATAACAACTATTGTTTTGATAAGTTACAACTTATCCCAAAATTATAACAACTATCATTCACCTAACTCCCTGGATTGAGGCAAGTTAGAATCACAAAATAGGGCACCTGCAAAACAATGCCTTGTTAAGTTAAAAAGGATTCTTAGGTCCAGAAAAGGAAAAACAAATCAATATAATTTACAACAATTAACCTATAGAATGCAATATATCAACCTTATGCTCCTACGAGCATTAAATGCCAACTTTCTTAACTTAAAACAACCGAACACAAGGATCTCAAATACAAAAGACAAGAATACATAAACCAATTATAAATTGTAAAAATCAATAGCATTCATTATATAAAAAGAAAACTATTCAAATAAGGGATAGTTAATGACTAAGGCTATTCAAATACAAACTACAGTATTTGTTAAAATCTCAATCTAAAAAAAAAATGTAACACCATAGCTAATACTCATAGGTATAGCCAACACCAAACTAAACAAAGATAGCCACACTTATCTTACTATTTCACTTGGCCTTTAGCTTCATGTCCAAAACAGAAAAAAATAATATAACCAAGCGAAATGTTTTAAAAATGCATAACCTTTGCAAAAATAGTAGCCAATACCACAATGCATGCAGTACAATATTATAGCTAATACTCACAGGTGTAGCCTATCCTTATTATTCTATGTCAAGTGCAATATTGATTAACCATCCATGCTTCTTGATTTCTCATAGGATTGAATTTCTAGCCACTAGCAATATACTGCCACATTACAAACTGAAAAATTATAGTCACGCCAAATGTTTAAACTAGCAAACGCATTTATCACCAAAGAACATTTAAGGCAAGGAAAGCAGCCACTACCTGTAAGTCTTCACATGCACATCGAACAATACCAAACCCCTTTAATTTCCTCATCCAATTGATCCCATATATCTTGAAAAATTTTCTGCTTCAATTTTTTCTTAAATCGCTGCTGCTTGTATTGGAGTTCCTCTCTTTGCCTTTCCTTCTCATGCTATAAATTTTGTGTAAATTGATGGTGCATGTGTCGGACTTCAAAACAACTTTGAATGTAGAATCCTTCAATGAAGTCATAGACTAGCCCTTTCCCACACACCTTACATGGCCACATCTCTCCATTCTAGAAGATAAAAAAATATAAGAAATAGATAGTTAAATATTTATCTTGCATAGTAAGATATAGAACCATGTATATCAATACATATGCTGTAACAAATGTTAACATGGACATGACAAAGACCATTTCACCCATACACAATGGGACTCATATTTCTAGATTTCATAAATAAAATTAAGGCTATTTAAATACAAACTACAGTAGCAGCTTGTAACTTTTGTTGAAATCTCAGTTAAAAAAAATAGTCACTACCAGAAAGAGTCATTGCATCACCAACTCTCTTAACTTAAAGCAATAGAACACAATGATCTCAAAAGCAAAAGATGAAAATACAAAAGAGCAACAACAAAGGCTCCATTCAAGTACATCAAATAAATGGTGAACTAAGTATTATTTTAGAGTCATAAAAAAAGAGATTGCAAAATTTGAGATGTATTTTGTGCAGACTGATAGCAACAAAGAAATGAACAAGATGAAGTATTGGTTCTAACAATATTAAAACTGAGAAATTAGACCATCTTAAATTTATTTTTATGCCCTTGCAATAAAGATATCCCAGGTTTCAAGGTAAAACAAGTAACACATGATATGAATCCAACTTCGATTTTTTTCCTATCTTGAAAAGTCAAATGGCAATTGGATAATGAAACATACAAAGTCCTGAAGTATGAAAATCATTAGCAAGTGTAGAACTATTGAAGTATCAACTTTCTTACAATTTTGACAAAGAGTTCACCACTAATAACAAACTTAAGAACAATGTATAAAAGAAAATGCCATCATTTTGAGGGTTTTAATATAGTGCCAAAAAAACAAATACTCAAATAAAATATTTATTCATTGTCATACTTAATGCAAATTCTGTAATTTCTTTTCCCCCTAGAATGAGAACTTTATTGTAAGTGTCCATGAGATTAAACTTGCAGTCAGCAAATCTCTAACCCGGTATCAGAGTGACTATTGTTAGGTCTAGTAAGAATGCAATTACAAATATACAATTTCTCCAAAGTAACACAATCATAGTAAAGTTTAAAAAATTCCTTTCTTCTTCTTTTATAGGGATTCACAAACAGGAACTTTTCAATTCGTACTAGCTTAGTCTTGGGATTATAGTAGAGACATCATTTAGAGACCTTGATTCTCTTAATGCTATTGTGAACCGTACCGAAAGTTGTGAAAATCAAATTCCCTAACTTAGCCCGAAGTTTGGTTACCTTTAAATTACCTCAGATTTTGACATGGAATCAGGAAGCTGAAGTTGAGTAGAGTAGTACATAGCTTCTGTCACAATAAGTGTCATCATAAGTGTGTGATCTCAAGTCGCAGCTTCTCTACCGAAGTTCTAATTTGCAGGAATTTCTCTGGTTTGCCCCTTGTTTGAGTCTAACCTCAATGTAAAGAATCAGTAGAGAAATATATTAGTGAGGAAAAATTGTCAATTGTATGATAATCTATCAAGAAGACTAGATTTGCCATAGCCAGCAGGGTTCATGATTGCAAAGAACTGACTTGGTTCTTCAAAATGAGTTTAGTCCCTGCAAGATGGCTTGGCATGAGGAGAGGGAAGCTGAGTTTTCTCTCTGCAAACTTCAATTGAGGAAACAAAAGGCATTGTTTTAGTAAAGAAAATGAGAACATGGGGTTAAGTGTGTTCTAGTCATGTGACCAAATGAAATGAAACAAAATTACTATTTTGTCCTTTAGATCACATGGGAGATTTGTACCATTGCTAACTTTATGTCAATCATACCTTACTTTAGGTCACTCATTTCTTACTTTCTGGGGGTATGGAAGGGGGAAAATGAAAACAAATGTAGTACAAAAATCTTTGAGCAAGGGGAAATGTCTTCATTTGGAGGGCACTTGTTTCTCTGTCAAACAAGGTTTTATCTCTCTTGGATGAACCAAGTTGGGAAAGATGAATTTTCCTCTTCCCACCTCAATATGAAACTTCCGCCCTAAATCTTGCCAAATGTTTAATGTTTACTAATACTAAGAATAAAGTTTTTATATAGTGCACAACTTATAGAGTGCAGAGTTAAGTTTCTAATGGCCAACATCTGATTTTATTTTTAAAAATAAAATCTTTAATAAAAAAATTATTGAATGTAAACATATTTTATATATTATACCCAAAAAGGATAACCTAAACCTTAGGGGTATTGGATCAATTTTTTTTTATTTTAATTAAATTAAAAAATAGTTAACAGTTAACTTTACCTATTAAAGACTTAACAGTATACTCTATAGCATTTTTGAATATATAACATATTAAAAGTATTTTATCTCAACAATAAAAGTAATAAAAGATTTCAATAAATATTAAAGTTGAATTAAATATAAAAAATATTTAATATTAAAAGTAATTAATCTTGTCACATCTTCTTTTATATACAAATATATATAATCTTGAAGGCGAAAGGAATAAAATTGTGGAATATATAGACTTGAAGAATATATGACTAGGTTAAAATGATCAAGAGGGGTGTTGGGGGTAAAATGTCTTTATAATAATATAGAAGGTTTTAAGAGAACGACTAAATTAATCTATTTAATTAAGTCACAATATAATACTTCTTTGTGTTTCAAATTGAACATCCATCTCAATTTTATGATATGATAAATTGCAGTTTACTATGTCATTTTTTAAAATAATATATAGGACATTTTTTATTTGGCTCTTTAATACAGACTTGAAGAATATACGACTAGGTTATTAAAACAATTTGGACTGGTGTTGCGGGCAAAATTTCTTCATAATAATGTCGATGGTTTTAAGAGAACGACTAAATTAATCTACTTAATCAAACATTTGGACAAAGTAAGTAAGCTCCATCTTATTTATATGTCTAGAAATATTGAATTTTGTAGAGATAAGATTTTGTTGAAGAAACCCAAATTAGTGCACCTAGTGGATTAATTTAATTATTAATATTTATTGTTTCACCAATAAAATTAAGTAAAGAATTGAAATTACCTTTCTTTGGGCTCAAAGCCCTTCAACCCGATGACCCATTGTAGGTTCTAGTGGTTAATTGAAAACAAAACTTATGAAATAGGGAGGAAAAGGACAATAAGTTTCACGTCACTCACTTGAAAAGGCAACCCACAAGTTTGCTTTCTGAAGAGGAAAATTGAGAAAGAAAAAAACTAACTCCTCCAATCCTTAGAGAAAACCACCAAATCGTGCGTCGTTTAATATCTTTGTTCTTCTCTTTTCTAAAACCAACTGTAACCTCTCTTTGTGATAAAGCGTGCCGAAGAGTTGGGTGCGCATTAAATTTCCGTCAATCCCTTTCTCTATTCTTCCCTTACTCCCGCTCCATCGTCACTGTGGCTACCGGTCCATCGTTAATATCTTGCCAATTGGTATGTCGTCGAATTTTAAATTATTCCTTGTGCTGGTCCCTTGTTTAGTACTTCTATTGAGTTTTGAAATGTGGGGGGAGGGGGTGGCTTAACATCGGGATTTTGAAATGTGATGGTTTAGAACTTGGAAGTGATAAATAATTTATGAATTTTGGCTGGTGATTTGAGGGTTATTTTTAATGATCTGAAAGGCTGAGGGTTGTGGTTTAGAAAAACTACAGAAAGTGGAATTTTGTTTAAAGGGGTGTCTGTGGGAGCCATTATTTAAATATAATCATATAAATTAGTCTCTCTTGCAATTTTGTTTTCTATTGCCTTGCAAAAATTTGTTCGCACCGAGGGGTTTAAATTTGTCTTTCTTGCAATTCAACAACTTCAAAGTTTCCTCTTTATGTTTTATTCTATAATGTTTGTCCTAACAAGACCTTGAATGAGCAAAACAATAGTTATTTATTCTTCTATTTTCCCCAGATGGATCCCTAGTCATCGTTTTCTGGTTCTACTAGTTTTGGGCTTGAGCAAGTCTCTTGCCAACGTGAAGCTCCTCCTGCATTTTGCGGTACATATCATGTTTTGATAATCACCTACTTGGAGACTGATTGTTATCTAGAGGTGATTAGGATCTTCATACATAAGTGATTTTGCAGTTGTATCTGCAAGGGGAAGGTACAACCACGTTTTGAAAATCCCTTTTTTTTTCTTTCAATAATTTGTTTAGTAATTATTGAATAGGGATTGAATGGTTTTGCTTTTTGGATTTCTTAGCTTATGAAGTTGAAAGTTCTTTTTATTTCCCATTCATGCATTGCATTGATCACTTAGAGGCAATCGAACAATGGAACATTTTCCTGGGTTGGACCAGCCTCACCACTCTTTTCTCTTATGACTATTTCTATTTACTCGGAAGCCAATGGTCTGTTCCTTTCTTCCTTTCTTTTTTTTCTTCTATTAGTTCCATTCCTTGACATCATTCTTGTCTGCGTTACTATTATTTCACCACGTAGGGTGAGTATCAAAGTGTTTACATGAGCAAGGATTCACTGAAGGAGATGTCCTCGATAACAGAAGCATATATTATGGTAATGGAGCTAAAAGACATGTTTTGAAACTTTGTAGAACACCAAGTTGGGCTTCACAATAGGTTTGCTTCTGATGAGGCTAATGTTATCTCCAAGTAATGTAGAAAATAAATATTGCATTATGGATGAGTGGAATGATATCTTTAAGTTTCAAATTGGTTTCTTGATTTCAAAAAAGTTGTTTGCTACAAGCTTTGATTTTGACATTATTGAATTGAAAGTCTTTCCTTTTTGGTTTTAAATTTTAATTTAGCTATTGTTGGGTGATTGATTGTTTTTGTTGGTGTAATTTGGATGGGTGGGTATTGGTGACTGGTTGGGACGGAAGTTCCATTTTATTCCTCGAGGTGTTAGTGGATTGCGGGTGATGGGTTTAAAGGGCCAAACTTGTGAGATGTCTGTCAAAATCAGAGTGATCTCCTTTGTTATCCTATGCCGCAATTGTTATTTAAAGACAAAAACTTTTGAGATGTCTCCCTCTAATATTGGTTTTCTTTTCAAAATTGAAATATTGCTTGGCTTCTCTTTCTTTCTCTAGGCAGCAATGTAAGCTATTATAGTCTCTTTGAACTATTGTTAATAGGCCATCTCAATGTTTACCTGCATCAGACTGGAAACTTTCACTTTTATCTCTGTCCTTGGTGGCTTCCTTCCTCAGTGCTGAGTATGCATGCTTGGCTGTATTTATACGCTCAATTCCTTATTGATTGGAATTCTTCCATTACTTTGTCTATTACTTTTCATTGCTATATCTGGTGGATTGATCTACATGACTCCTTATTTGGCCTAATATTTTTGCCCATGGCTTGGCTTACTTTGCACAATGATTTTAGTTGCTGGAATTTCCTCAAAGATCTTCTTTGGCTTTTTTCTTTAGCGGATGCCAGTTATGGTCTTGGGTGTCATACTTGGAATTCTTATCATTGGCTATGTTGGAATACTATTTTCTTTGGGAGTTCTTTACTCATTGGATTGTTTTCTGACTTTGCCTGGTTAAGATCGATCGTGATCTTCAATAAGGGGCACATGATTGTCAGAAGTTTGGCCCTTGAAATTTTTTGTTGTTACTCAGGTGTTAGAGGAGTCTCAGTGGTGGATTGATTGTTGAATAATTTTCCTTTTGGGATTACTTTTGATTTTCAACCAGTCATCTGAACTTTTGGCTGCTTAGTGTAGAGGGGTTAAAGTTTAAATAAAAGATTTTCTTTGTTGTCTTTGAACTGTGTATGAGTGACTTCTTCCTGATGATCATGTTGTTGCATAAGAGGAAATAGTTTCTGGTTTCTTTGATCTAAGAAATAAGCAAGGAAGTCCAGATAGCGAATTGGAACTTTCATTGACAATTTATCTTGATGTCTTTGTTTTTTTTTTTGGTTGACAGAATGAAAGTCTATTAGATTTTCCTAGACTTTGGGAGTTTCGTAATAACTTTTATTGACATTTTTTCCTTTTTGTTCTTATCTACATGGGTTAGGAATCTGGGACTACCGCTGCACAGACTACTTTTCTTTGTTTTTTGGATAGTTTTTGCCGACTTTGTTTCTTATCTACCTTTTTATTGGATATTTTGGATGGTTTCTGAATAGGATATTTTTCCTTTGTTTTTTAGGATAGTTTCTGGATATTTGCCGCATTTTTTTGTCCTTTTTGTTAAACTTACTATGAATATTATATTAATTTTAGAGTTGCAATTCGGAACTTTATTAATTGATCAACTACTTTTAGATTTGTTTTTGGACCATTCACAATCTAGAATTATCCAAAAATCTAAAATATTAAAAATGTCATTTTCTTTTGCGATAGCTTTAGACCGTCATAATTAATCATAATAATCGAGCAGGAAAAATTTTATACAATGGTTAGAGAATGGTAGTAAAAGATTTGTTAAATTGCTAAAAGAGATTTGCTAGGTCATTTATATATGGCGCTACCAAGCAGTCGTATATATGGCTAATTGTATACTACATTTTTTTATGAGATGGTATCCTCATCGTAAATAATTCTTATACACTACGGCTCTATAAAGTATTTTATATTACACAAGAATAGGATCGTAAATTATACCATCATTAAAAGTATATACGATGGCTTTTCTTTCATTGGAAATTTTTTTACCATGGTCAGATTTGCAACGGTCCAACAACTGCCGCATGATCGTCGTAGATGTCATATGCGCCAGATTCCTAATTATATATGGCGGTATCACGGCGTCCGTATATAACCTTGTTTTTGGTAGTGTTTTAGTCTTTTGACTTATTGTATGAGGATTTTATGGTTTTTTGGCCTATTTTAATAATTAGGTAGAGCTTCTTATGAGATAGAGTATAAATAGTCTCTTATTTGTTATTTGAAAGATAACTTATCCTACAAAACAACTTCAACTTTGAGTGAATCAAAAACCAAGATCAAGCTTGATCTTTTTGTGTGTTCTTATGAGCTCTTCTTTGGGTTTTTCAGTGACTACACTTAGGGCCCTCAATTACTTTATGTTAAGGTATTGATTTGTCTACGAAATCTGAAGGATAGTTGATATTGATTTTCCAACGTAGGTCAATTCAATTAACCTTGAATCTTATGATAAGTCCTACAATTTTTTTGGTGTATTTTCTGAAATTATGAACCCTAAAACTTCATCTTCACAGAAATCACATCAGTAAGGTCTGCGAACATTATAGAAAACATAATTCATCATATATAACAATTGAGCCAAAAATATTGAGTACACATTTATCTTCTGGGGAAGAATTTCTTATTGAATATAGAAACTTCATCATCTGGATGTTTGTGGGGCAGAAAATCAAACTAACTACAATCTTAAAAGAAAACATCTTTATCCGGAAACAAATCTATCTGTGACCCATTAATCAGAAGTAACCAATTTGGAAAAAAGATAGTCAGATACATGTTATTAACTAGTCCCATATTTAGAATCTAACTTCTTTTTTTAAATCAGTTTCTTCTCCGGTGGTGGGTGAAGGGTAGAATATTCAAGTTCAACAAATTTGGACTATGGACTTAATTTCTACAACCTCATCCAACATCCTCATTTGTACTTTGTAGAGAATATCTTCATTATTTCTGCCTAGAGTAGTTACATATTGTAATAGTATTATACATATTCTAATTGATTCTCCTGCGGTTAACAATTTCATATAAGTGTAAACTAAGATGGGACGAAGAAAAAAATTTAAGTAGAAGAAACAAAAGCAGAATGATATACTTAGTTAAAGACCCCAATAAGCACAGAGAACATTCAGAATTTTCAAAGTAAGTTATATTGATTTTCTTTGGATGTTATGAATTTTCGTTTTTATTGGTGGTCGGTGATGTTCTACGGCCAGTGGTTTTTGGTGATATTCTCTCTGAATTTTCGTTTCGTAGCTTTTGATATTCGTTTTCGTGTTATGGTGGTGTCATGATGCATACTGCTTTGTAGAACCTAAAACGGAGAATATAATACTTTTTCTCCAATTATACTCACGAGTGGTATCAAAGAACATGATACTTACTGGTGCTATCAAATATATTTCTATCTATGTTAGAGATTTTGTATTTTGGTTGCCTTGTCACCATTCTAAATCCTCCCCCTCCATTGTTTGTTGTAAATTTTAAAGGATGGAAATAAATGTAAATTTTTTGCTTGAGCTGATAAAGAGGTAACATTTGACTGCGAAAATGTACACGCCCAAAGTGAATATGAGACAGTGTAGTCAATGTAGATTGAGAGAGGAGGAAGTACACACTCTTCAAGAGGAAATAACTATTTCTGTGGAGAAGTTGTGATGTGATTTCCTTAGAATTCAAGTGTCAGATTCAACTCATAAAAAAAGGACTCGTCATACAATTCAAGGTTAATTAGGAAGACCTATGTTGCCAAGCAATATTAGCCATCCTCTTGATTTGGAAGACACCTTAATCCAAAGTAATTGAATGCCCCTTGTGTAGTTGCTTAAGAACCCTAAGAAGAGTCTTTAAGAACCCTCAAAAAGATCTTGTGCGATCTTTGAAATTCATTGACTCAAATGAGATAGTTGTTTGTCATAGTTGATAAGAATCATCTTAGGAATACAAAATGAGAAGCACTTATAGCTCAAAGGGTCAAAATAACCCTAGAAATTCATGCCTTAGGTTAATTGACCGGTACATCCATAATACAAAGTCTAAATGACAAGTAGAAAGCAAGAAAAACACCAAAAAAGGCTCAAAGGTGCAGTTGTCTCAAGGCTAACTGGCATCGGGGTTGGGGCCAGTCATGGCACCTGATGTGATCACAAGTTGAGTTTCTCATTATCTTGGCCAAACTCATGAACAATCAAATAGAGAATCAAATCCCAAGACTCATCAATAGATTCAAACTAGTACCATTGACAACTTTGTCTTATTATATGATCTAATGGTTTGAATTTCTTCAATTCAATTCAATTACCGTAGCCAAACATTGAAACTCCAGAGTTAGACTAAGAACCCTAGAAGAGTTTTTAGAAGAACTTAAGAAAAGTAGAGTTTGATCCAAAAGGATTCTCCCAAATTGATTTAAGTTGTTTGTGATAAAAGATGTCTTTCTAATTACAAATGAAGAGTTATTTATAGTTCAAGGTCAAAATAACTTAGATCATTGATCCTTAAGGTCATTAGACCAAAGTACCCTTAATAACTATGAAAATAACATGAGAAACCAAAGAAAAATTGAAATTTTGCTAAGTGTTGAATTGGTTGTTCGGCCTGCAACTGGCACTGGATGGACTGCTGGTTGGAGGGTCTCTCTACCCCTAGTTCCTTCTCTTTTTGTCTGCTGCTGAGGCTCTGTAGCCAGCACTAGTCAGGCTCTATCAGAAGCCGGATAGAGTGTTTTTTCTCCCTTTTTGTTTTGTTCTTCATCCATTCTTTCATGCCTTGCCTTGCCATCTTCATACACACTTTTAGGACATAAACTTAGGTCACTTTTCACAGCTTCTATGACTCCCATTGATTCCTCAATTGTGCACACATAGAACAACTTCAATGATGGCTCATCTTTATCTATTGTCATCCTCTCCAAGTTTCCTTCAAAGTCAAGTAGCTCTTCTCTTCTTTGAACAAATAGCATCAATGCTTGTCTTAGCTTGGTGGCTCTTGGTCTTGTTATAGGCCTCGAAGGTGTCCTTGGAGCCTGATCACCATCAGCGCCGGTGAGCCTCAGAAGTTGAGGCCTGCAGGTGTGCTGTGGCTAGTGCTAGTGACCTTAACCTGAAGTGATTGAATGCCCCTTGTATACTTGTTTACGAACCCTAAGCCCTAAAAAAGATCTTATTTGATATTTGAAATTCATTCACTCAAATGAGACAGTTGTTTGTCAAAGTCGATAAGTGTTATCTTAGGAATACAAAATGAAAAGCATTTATAGCCCAAAGGCTCAAACTAACTCTAGCTTAGGTTAATTGACACATATATCCTTAATATGAAGTCTAAATGACAAGTAGAAAGTAAGAAAAACAGCAAAAAAGGCTCAAGGGTGTGGTTGTGTAGAGGCTAACCCTCGCCGGTGCTAGGGCCGGACATGGTACCGGTTGCCCTGTTTTGGGCACTTCCTCGTCGTTGATTGATATAACATAATTCTTGAATGCATCAAAGCGTGTTTTTACAAGCTATTTCATCTCATCTCATCTTTGAGTTTGAAGTTGAAGTATAAATCTTCGTACTGAAGTTTCCATTCTTCAAGCTTTGCTAGTTCAATCTTGGCATCATCAATGAGTTGTCCTTCCTGGATTTGCATCAATGCCAATGCCTTCAAGATCTTCTTAATACTGGAAACATCATCCTTGTATTTAAAATATAAGTATTTATAAATAAGTTTAATTCCTTGAAATCCATCTTCAATGTCTTCGTCTTTTGATAGCATCCAAGCTGTTTCAATCAAAGCTTTCGTTGCTCCTTGATATCTATCAAGTTTGGTGTAGAAGCTAACGAGAAGAGGAAGATTCTCAAGACAATAAGATTGTACAATTTTTTCTTCTTCTCGTAATTCTAGTTGTTGCTATGAAATGTATAAGTCAGTCGATAGGATAGTATTGTGGATAGAATATTTCATCATGTAATGGCTGGGATGCTAGACTTATTTTATGGTCATCTAATGTACTATAATCTTGCATCATATTGCTTCAGTACCTCTTGAAGCAGCCCCTCCATTTCTTGGTTTGCAAGTCTTCAGTTTTTTAAATGTTTTTTTTAGTTTTTGTCTTGGGTTTTGTCAATAGCCTATGAGCGTGTTATGTATCCTGTGTGATTACATTGAGGTCTCTCCAAGTGCTGTGAAAAGTATGATATACAGTGATATAAAATGGTGCTCTAAAGAAAACATTTTTTTTTTTTTTTTGACTTTGTCTTGTTCTCTACTTCTACTGAACAAAAAGTTGAGGAAAAGATCCAAAATAAAATGGTGCTCTTGAAGTTGAGCTAAAGAATGCTCCATCCAATCTATAAATAACTAACTTCATATGCCATTTTTATAATTTGTTCTCATTTTTATGGTTCATAGTCAAAGTTATGTGCTGAACCTTGTCTATCCCTGTTGTTTTAAAGACTGGACAGAAGATGCTTATGTGCTGAATCCATTCATCTTCTCTTTCTTAAGCCTCCAGTACGATTACTTTCTAAAAGACGACATAGCTATCCTTATGGGTAACCACATACTGCTTTGACTTACTCTAAATAAAGTTCTTAGATCTCATTGAGATTTGAATTTATGACCTCTTGGCTCCAGGTGCAAGGGCGCAACCACGCCTAGGCTGTGGTGGGCTCCAGCTCAAGTGGTGGCGCAAAAATTGAAAAAAAAAAAAAATTACTATGCAATATTTTGACTAGCCCATATTTAGTCCATCCCAATTTCAAATTTATCCCAACCTATATACCTCAAATAAAAGAGTCCCACCCAATCCACCCCAAGAAATTTCGTTATTTTCTTTTATTTATAGATGCTTTTCCTGTCTCCTTATATTGCTTTTCCATTGTCCTAAAAACTCCAAAAATTAAAAAGAAAAGACACTCAAAACAGAAGAAGAAAAAAAAAAAAAGAAAGACAAAGGGGGAAAACCTGCTGGCCTTGAATTATAATTCTTTCTCTCTTACAGCAAAAAGAAGTGAGAAAGTGACCTTTGCCTTCTCTCTCTCTCTCCTCTCTCTTTTTCTTCCTATTTCTTGTTGGGTTTTGTCACGTTTAGCAGCAGTTTGCAAGGTTTTAATAGTTCCGAAATATGGAGGGACAACGGCGTGGAGATATTTTCCAGTTCTTTCTGAGAAGTGGAAGAAGACGATGAAGAATCGCTAAAATGGGCTTCTATTGAAAGACTTCCGACCATTGCTCGGATTAGGAGGAGCATGTTCTTAGAAGCCGAAGGCAGCCATCCTAGAGAAATTTAGAGGTAATTGATGTTTTATTTTTTGCACTGTAATTCTTTCAATTCATGAACGTCCATGTGTAAAATTAGGGTTTCTTGAGTCGTCTTCATCTTGTCCGGAAAACAAAGAAACCATTTACTATACTTCATGATATCAGTGGAATCATCAAGCCTGGAAGGTAATATATATTTCAGCAACCAATTTTCTTTTTAATTTAATTTTGTTTTCTATTGCTGGGTTTTGTATTTTGGAAAATGTTCTTTTCTTTCTCTCCCGGAATTTCAGTTCTGTTGTCTGATCTGAAGAACAGTAGAGAACAATCTAGGAGGCTTGCGAGGCTTCAAATTTGTACCTCTTTCTAATTTGCTTGCGAGGCTTCAAATTTGTAAGCATTTACTCATGTTGTTACAAACAGAGCATTTGCTGGTGTGTTTAGATTTTTAATTATGTTAAATGCAAACCACTGGCTGGTGTGTTTAGATTTTTACTTATGTTATGCAGATCACTGGCTGGTGTGTTTAGATTTGCTATTTTGCTGTTAAATGCAGGGCACTGACTAGTGCACTTAGGTTTTTATTGATTTGCTCTTATGTTGTTAAAATGTTCTTTATTGCAATCTTAATCTTGCCCTTTTTAGGTCTAAAATTTAAATCATAATGGAACAACAACAAAAAAAGGGAGGAAAAAAATCTTTTGGCGTTCTTGAAACCAAGAGTGGATGTATCAGCAAGTAATTCTCATTCTCCATCCAATGTTGATAATACAATTACCCATGACCAACCTCCTCCAAAAATTCAAAGAGGTGAATTTTATGATACTTCTCTTATAAGGGATCATCCTATTAATCAACTTGATGTGATTAGACATGCTTATATCAAAGCAGGACCATATCAAACACATCTTGTAGAGTTTCCACGGACTAAGTCAGGAAGTCAATATCGTCGATTTAAATCCTCTTGGTTTAAGCAATTTCCTTGGTTAGAGTATTCCCCTAGCAAAGATGCAACATTTTGTTTACCATGCTTCATTTTTGAAAAGCAGACAACAAACTGCTCTACATTAACTGGTG
This sequence comes from Parsonsia alboflavescens, assembly GCA_028571225.1. Taxonomy (NCBI): domain Eukaryota; kingdom Viridiplantae; phylum Streptophyta; class Magnoliopsida; order Gentianales; family Apocynaceae; genus Parsonsia; species Parsonsia alboflavescens. The sequence continues at coordinate 16,562 of JAOXNR010002103.1, forward strand.
AGGGGTTTAGAAGTTGGAAGAGGGCTAATGAAGCCTTTTTGATGCATGTTGGAGGTCCCACTTCACCACATTCCAATGCAGTGAAATCTTACAATGATTTAATGAATGTTTGTCGACATATTGACAAAGTAATGAATGCGCAAAGTGAAGAAGAAATTCAGAAAAATAGGTTGTGGCTTACGACATCGATTGAGAGTCTTTGGTGACTTACTTTGCAACATGTGCCCTTAGAGCTCATGATGAATCCATTAATTCGAGAAACCGTGGAAATTTTATTGAATTGATAAAGTTTGCGGGAAAGTACAACAAGGGGGTTGTAGATGTTGTCTTAGAAAAAGCTCCACAAAATGCTAAGTATACCTCACTGTTGATTCAAAAAAAGATTTTGCATATACTCGTTAATAGAGTGAGAAGTAGGATTCGAGAAGAAGTTGGGGATGTCAAATTTGTATTTTGGTTGATGAAGCAAAGGATGTATCTAATAGAGAGCAAATGGCAATTGTTTTGAGATTTGTTGATGTCCAAGGGTTTTCACGGGAGCCTTTTTTCATATTGTGCGTGTTGCAGACACTACGGCATTGACTCTTAAGAAAGACATATCCGATGTCCTCAGTCATTATAATCTTTATATTCACAATATGCGAGGTCAAGGTTATGATGGTGCTAGCAATATACGCGGTGCATGGAATGGATTACAGGCCTTATTTCTTAGAGATTGCCTATATGCGTATTATGTGCACTGTTTTGCCCATCAATTACAATTAGCATTAGTTGCAGCCGCTGAACTAAGTCCTCTGTTTGGTTATTCTTTTCAATGTTGACTTCCATTGTCAATCGTGTTGGTGCTTCTCCAAAATGACATATGGAGTTGCAATCTGCTCAAGTTATTGAAATTGCATGTATGTTAGATACTGGTGAACATGAGATGGGTAGAGGGGCCAATTAGATTGGTACTTTGCATCGAGCTGGAACAATTCGTTGGAGCTCTCATTTTGATTCAATTTGCAGCTTGATTGATATGTTTGGTGCAACTATTAAAGTTGTTCAAACATTGCATGATGATTCAAATTCCTCTAACTCTACATGTGGTCAAGCTAAAGGGGCTTTAATTGTGATGAAGTCGTTTGAATTCATATTTATTTTGCATTTGATGCACAAAATTATGGGAATCACTGATCTACTTTGTCGAGCATTGCAACACAAATCTCTAGACATCTTAAATGCCATGGACTTGGTCTCAACTACAAAAGCTCTCCTTCGGAACTTGAGAGAAGAAGGATTTGGCCCTCTTTTGATGCTTGTGAATTCATTTCGCACAAAGTATGACATTGATATATCCGACATGAGTGCAAGTTACAAAATAGGTACGAGTCGTACTTGCCAGTAAAATGATGTCCTCACAATTGAACATCATTACTGCATTGATATATTCAATGGCACAATAGATTTTCAGTTGTTGGAGTTGAATAATCGATTCAACGAGGGGGTGGTGGAGCTCCTTATGTTTAGCTTGGCTTTAGAACCTAAGGATGCTTTCAACTCATTTAACATTGATCATATTTGCACTCTTTCCGAGAAATATTATCCTGAGAATTTCACTTATCGTGAGAGACATTATCTAAAGTTGCAATAAGAACGTTACCAGCTTGATGTAACTTGCGACGATAAATTCCAGAACATGTCCACAATTTTTGAATTATGTCGGGCATTAGTTGAAACAAAAAAGTCAAAGAACTATCATTTGATTGAAAGGTTGATTCGTCTTGTTCTAACTCTTCTTGTTACCACGGCAACTACAGAAAGAGCTTTTTCATCTATGAAGCATTTGAAAACTGAGCTTCGCAACATAATGGGGGATGAATTTCTTGACGATTCTATGATTATGGCCATTGAAAGAGAACTTGTTGAAGATATCGAATCTGATTCGATAATAGATGAATTCTACTCTTAAAAACATCGTAGAGTACAACTTCAATAGTGTACATTTTTTGTCCATTTGTTTTGTTTATTTTTTAACATAGATGATTGTATATACAAGTCTTCTTGTTCCACTCTTGCCTTTCTTATATGTATGTGTAAGTGTAGGTTAGCCCGGGTAGATTTTCATCCTGGTTCCATCCTGGACCAGGTGAGTAATTTCTTTCCATCATTTCTTAATTCAAACTTCAGCAATCAAGGGACATACTGAAACAAAAAGGCCCATCTGATTTCTGCATAAACAACAAAACAACCCAGAGAAAAATCCATCCAAATCCAAATTGCTGAATAATATGAAAAAAAGATTTCTCGTGAAACAACCTACGACCATTCTTTTTCCTTTACACTTGACACCATATGCTATATAGAACTCGTCAAGACCACTTCAGAAATCTACTGCAAAGCCATACATGGCCAACAAACTTGGCTGAAAAGCTATCAATTTTTGGTAACTTTGTTCTGGCAGCGTCCACCTTTATCCTCCTGTCTTAGACCGTGAATATGACTAAGTGTATAGAATGCACAACAGGGATTAGAAACTATTTAATATGAAAATCAGAAACAGAAAGGAACATCTTTACTCTCGAGAAGGTTTAACTATAGGAAGTGAATTCCCAATTTGGAAAACAACAAATATCAAACAGAAAAGAATTTACCAAGAATTTGAAAAACACAAACATCGACAAATACTTACAGGAAGTTCGGGCAACAACCCTAGATCCATTTTCGACCAAAAAGGAATTCCACTTGTATAAGAGGTAACATCAAATCAACAAAAAAGAAACCCCGTAAACCCAACTTTACCCAGATCAGAACTAACCGTGACATTACATAATGGTAAATCCAATAATGCAGAATAATATAGATTATACCATCACAGTAAAACACGACATCCAGATGTCCAACGTGAATTAAGATAGACATAATCCATAAAAATGCAGTCTGATAACCCTTATTGCTGTCAAAACCAAGTTCATATTTCTTGGTAACGGAAATAAACTATTTTATCTTTGTTCCAAAATACGTCTTCATGGAATCACTTGTTAGGAGTCGTTCCACTTGACACTTCTGATGTCATTGCTGCTTTTGCCATTTTTGCTATTTTCCTTGGTGACTGTCTCCGCGGAACACTCGAGATACGAGCTGCAACTCTACCTAGCAGAAATAAACAAGATCAAAAATATCTTTGGTTGCACTGCACAATATTCATCAATTGTTTAGAAGTACTTAGAGGATCACTTATACTAAATATTTGAAGCCCAATTCTTTCATTGACATACAGCCCTTCACCCGTCAAGCAACTTCTTCTTTCCCGGTCTCACATTTGAATCCCTCTTTTGTGATGCCAAACTGACAAGAAAATCGGCTAAACAAAAACATAATAGGATGATAAAGAGAAACTATCAAAGTTCTCTGAATTGATAATAATCAATATAAAATTATTCAACCCACCCTAAAGATGAGTTGAACATGCCTTATATAGGTTAATCCTAAATAGCAAATAAAACAAAATAGTAAAAGTATCTTTTCCTTGCAGGGGAGAATGATGCAGGGACAGGCATTGATTGATAGATTTTTTGGTTATTTTCAATTTCAAGTATATTTTAGTACTTTTACTATTTTGTTTTATTTGCCAACCTCAGTTGTATCTTTCTCTAAATGAAATGGTAACAGGTTAACCATGTCGAAGGTCCTTGAGACATTATACTGTCCCAGCAGCTCAATCTTGTAAGCATTGTCGTTAACTTTCTCAAGCACCTTGAATGCCCATTTGCCCTAGGTGGCAGCTTTCCAAATCTTCCCATTGAAACCTCTCTTTCCCGAGTCATTTAAAAACCAAGTCACCCTCTTTAAAAACAACCTTCTTATACTTCAACTTCTTCTTGGTGATTTGGTTGTAAACTTGTGAACGCAACTCTTTGATCTACATGGCATGCTCATCTGTATCTGAATTGCTTGTGTATTGGCAATGGTGTGAGGTCTAGAGGAGTAATTGAATTACGACCATAGATAATCTCAAAAGGACTCTTCCTTGTCTTTCGATTCACTAACCTGTTGTAAGCACACTTCGTTTGAGGCAAAATTAAATCCCACTGCTGTGGATTATCTCCAATCAAACTACACAACAAATTCCCCAAACTTCTATTGACAACCTCAATTTGCCCATCTATTTGAGGATGGTGTTAAGAACTAAACTATAGCTTGGTTCCCATTCGAAGCCAAAGAGTGCCAAAAATGACTCACAAACTTAACATAACCGTCAGAAGTGATGGATTTAGGAACTCCATGCAGCTTAACAATTTTTAGCAAAAATAAGCGTCAATCTGTGAAACATCAAAGGTCTTGTTGTCGGGGACAAAATGTGCAATTTTTGACAACCTATCCACTACCACCATCACTGAATCTTTATTTCAAAGTGTCTTTGGCAATCCCAAAACAAAGTCAAGACTGACATCTTCCCACGGTGTCACTGGGACAGGAAAAGGCAAATATAAACCAGCATTACTGCTTTTCTTCTTAGCTATACAACACACCCTGCACATCTCTACAAGTCGGATCACATCACGTTGCACCCAAGCCCAGTAAAAATGCCGACAAAGTCGGGCCAAAGTCTTATCAACACCAAAATGCCCTACTAAACCTCTTGCATGACTCTCAGTAATAATAGACTCCCTTAATGAACATTATGGAATACATAGCCTGTTGCCTCTGAAAAGAATGTCCTCGTGAATCAGAAACTATTGATATGAACCTGCCTGGCACTGCTCCCAAACATCTCTAAAATTAGGATCATCCCTACACAGCTCAGCAAAAGTATCAAACCCCAACACTTTAATGAGCATGGTAGATAATAATGAATGCTACCCACTCAACGCATCAGCCACCTTATTCAGAACCCCTACTTTATGCTTGATGGCAAAACTAAAAGCTTGAAGAAACTCCACCCACTTTGCATGTGTAGCATTGAGTTTCTGCTACCCATTAATGTATTTCAAAGCCTTGTGATTTGAGTACAGTATAAATTCTTGCACGATAAGGTAGTGCCTCCAATGCTCCAAACTCCTCACTATTGCGTAAAACTCTTTATCATAAGTAGAGTATCGACGCTTAGCTTCATTCAGCTGCTCACTAAAGAATGCCACTGGCTTATTTTTTTAATTTAATGCCCCTCCAATCCCATCACCTGAAGCATCACAATGCACTTTAAAAACATCAATAAAATCAAGAAGTACTAAGACAGGAGCTGCAGTTACCTTTTGCTTCAATGATTAAAATCTCGCTTCGGCTTCTTTAGTCCACATAAATCGGCATCCCTTCAAGCAATCTGTAATTGGCACAATAATTGAGCTGAAATCATGAATAAACCAAGGATAAAATGGAGAAAGTCCATGAAAATTGGGGATGTCAAACATATTCTTTGGTGTTTCCCAACCTGAAATAGCCTCCACTTTTGTTGGATCCATCTGAATGCCATTCTTTGATATGATATATCCCAAAAATGTCACATGATCAGTTAAAAGTGACACTTTTAGTATTAGCAAATAGTTTCTGCTCTCTCAACACCTCAAACACTACTCTTAAATGCTACAAATGTTGCTCAATTGGTGCACTATACATCAAAATATCATCGAAATACACAATGAAAAACTGACCAATAAAAGGGCAAAAAACCTGATTCATTAGTGGCATAAAAGTGCACGACACATTAGATAACCTAAAAGACATTACCATCCACTTATACAGACCATCTCTAGTTTTAAACGTTGTCTTCCACTCATCTCCAAGTTGCACCCTGATCAGGTGATAACCGCTTCTCAAATCTATCTTGGAAGGCACTGACGCCCCATGCAACTGATCAATTAAATCATCAAACCGTGGTATAGGAAATCTGTACTTGATTGTGATTTTATTCATAGCCCTGCTACCTATGCACATACTCTAGAAACCATCATTGTTGGGCACCAATAAAGTTGGAATTGAATAAGGACTCATGCGTTCCTTGTTTGTCCCTTTCTCCAACAATTCCTGCACTTGCCTCTTTAACCCCTCATGCTCCTTAGGACTCATTCTGTAGGCTGCCTCGTTAGGATAACAGCACCAATGAAGTCAATACAGTGTTGGATGTCTCTCATAGGCGATAACCTTGGTTGCATCTCCTCTAGGACAGCTTCTAAAAATTCTTTAAGCAATGGAAGAACCTGCTCAGGGAGCTTTGGATTGGCCTCATTCTGCTCAATCACAACAAATGCAAAAAAATTCAAGTGCACTCATTATTTCCTCTTGTAATTCTACCCTAGACAGTAGATGATTCTTTGCCTATTTCCTTAAAAGGACCTAGTGTAATGATCTTGCCATCCTTCTTGAAGGTGTAGGTGTTCCGAACTGCCATGGCCTCCCTAACAAAATGTGACAAGCATCCATTGGGACTACATCACACCACACCTCGTCATTATACTTCTTTCCATTTGAAAACTGCACTAGACATCGCTTACCAACCTTTAACTCATTTCCCTTTTTAAACCACGACAATTTATAGGGTTGTGGATGATCAACAGTCTGTAAACTAAATTTCTCAACCATCGTCGCAGACACCATATTTTCACAACTACCTCCATTTATAATCATGCTACAGACTGTCCCTTTAATAGTGCATTTTGTGTGAAAAATATTGTGTCTCAACCATAACAACATTTAAAACATGCCTAACTACTAAAGTTTCACCAGAGTCAGCACAAATAATATCACCTTCACCTGGAGTTTCATCTCCTTGCTCTGCTTCAGACTCATAAAAAAATTGTTCTCTAATTTCCTTGGTGTGTGTCACAAACTGCCTATTGGGACAATCTGTTGCAAAATGCCCAATTCCTTGACTTTTGAAACAATGCTTAGCCATAGCTACTCCCCTGCTAGTTCCATTGCTATGCACCGTCTTTAACTATAGGTTTAGCATTTGCACTCTTAACGATTACAGGTATTTAGATGGTTGAAGAACCCCCAGTTTTGCCCCCTAACTCTTTGAGCAGGAACAGATTTTGAAACATAGAATTGCTGACCTTTCTCTTACAGTACCCTTCTACTTTCAAAGCCAGTCAGCACACATCTTCATAGATCCAGTACTGTTGCAATTGAACAACATCTGATATCTTTGCCTATAACCTCGCCAAAAATCAAGCCACTGTTTGTTCATCCTCTTCAACCACGTTACATCTCATTCGCAGAAGATCAAATTCACTGGTACATTCCTCAACCGGCAGGTCACTCTGTCGGACATTATGATATTCAATAAAAGCTTCTTGCTTGCAATGAGTGGGTAGAAACTTCTTTTGCAGCAACTTTTTTATCTTATCCCAATTTTGAATTCTCAACTTCCTTTCTCGCATACGATGCTTCTTAACTTGTTCCCACCATATTGAAGCATGTTTCCTCAATTTGATAGCAACGAGTTTCACTTTTTGATCCTCAGTCAAATCCTGAACATAAAAAATTCGTTCTACCATGTGTGACCAATCTATCAACTCATCAGGATGTGCCCTATCCTCAAATTCAGGAATCTCAATCTTCATTCCGAAATTATGAAAAGATGAGTGATTCCCAAGTCGTACTCCATGATTCTGTCCCTAGTCAACAACCTCGAATGGATTGTCTTCTGTCCCTTCATCATCGGATTTGACCTCTGATTCTACATCCTTCTTTGATTGAACACCCAACCTTGCCTCTACAAGTTGTCACTCCAAATCCCTGATCTGCCTTCTTTGTTTCTCGATTTCTATGTCTTGCAAGTCTCGTTGACGCTGTTATTCATCTTCTCCAGGAATGATTTCAAGCCCCCTCCCAGCAGCAGCACATTGTCCATGACCAACACGATTTTGTTCAGCCATTGGTGAAGGGAACCTAGTGCTCTGATATCAAATGATACCATATTGACAAGAACATCAACTAAACAAAAGAATAACAGGATGATAAAGAGAAATTGTCAAAGTTCTCCGAATTGATAATAATCAATATATAAATATTTAACACACCCTAAAAACGAGTTTAACATGCCTTATATAGGTTCACCCTAAATAGTAAATAAAACAAAATAGCAAAAGTACTAAAATATCCTTAAAACTTAAAATAACAAACAAATCTATCGGTCTATGCATGTCCCTACATCATTTTGTTTCTTTGCTGGTTTAGATCCATCGTCCTTGTCCTTGTTCTTGTTACTTGCCACAACATCTGCCGGACTGACATTTGAATCAATCGAAGTTGAAGGCTGGTCATTTAAGGACAAAAACCAAGAAAGCAAGTTGAACAAGCAGTGACACAAAAGAATGACATATAGAAAGTATGAAATTACCTGAGAATTTGGCTTAGAAGGACGACCATTCTTGTTATGGCCATGTATTTTGCACAATTTACATCTAACAACACCCCCTTTTTAAGATAATTTTCTAGTTTCTTTCCAGGGAAGTGTTTGGAATTCCAGAGGCAAGTCCCTTGGTTTCTCACTTTCATCACATTGCTCCATACTAGACCTGTCAATAGGCTCACCCACCTTAGCCCCAATCACAAGCCCACATAAGTCCTGGCCCACATAATTTTCTTAAGTCCACTGGCTGGCCCATGGGCCCCATACATATTTTTAAAATATTTTAATTAATTAATTAATTTTTTAAAATTGTAAATATAAAATATATACTATACAATTAATTTTTTTTAAAAAATTAAAAACTATCAATAAGAAAATTACATTGATCAAATATGGACTTTGACATTTGTTGAATATTTAGGAATTTTTCTTGATATAATTTGTATAATGTGAATGTAATTTTATTATTGATAGTTTTTAATTTTTTTTTAAAAAATAATTATATAGTATATATTTTATATATCCAATTTAAAAATATTAATTAACAAATTAAAATATTTTATAAAATATATAGTAGCCCATGGACTCAAGGGAATTATGTGGACCAGAAATTTAATAGACTGAGACTTCTATGGATTTGGAATAGGGGTTGAGGTGGGCCTAACCATTAACAGATCTACTCCGTACCTTTCATTAGTGACATAGTCAGTCACATTATAAACTTTTTGTATCTACTTTTAGTGTACCAATTGGCTACATAATCTTCAATCCTTCGTTTTTTTTTTGGATTGCCACAATGGCGTGTCAACATAGAATTCTAGTTAAAACTCATGATCTACATGAGCAAGTCTTATCTCTTAACTTAACAACGTGTCTATATGTCTTATTATCGTATTGAGTTATCCCAAATTCATTTGCTCCACTAAAATTCACATTCCACTCATAAGACTCCTTCTTATAAGCATCCAACTTCAAAACCCTTGGACTATATTCGATTTCCATGTCTTACAAAATGACTTCTTTCCTCCAAGCCTTTTCATCATCATACGTCTAATTTACTGGAACATGGAAATTATGGATTCGAATCTAGCATCTGATATCCATCCATTGAACATCTCGGCCATGTTGTAGATGACAACGCAACAAGAAAAGGTGGAAAAGAAAGCCTTCATGAACTTTTCGTGGTCATAATATAAGAAATCCTCCACGGACTTCTTTCCTAAATTCCCCAAATCCTTGATCTTCTCCTTGACTTCGGCTTGGTATGCTGATCACAAGCGAGCCAAATGCTAATTTCTTCCCATCACCTCTCCATATCTTTACCCATGTGTGATAGACATGTCTGGCACACTGCCTATGCTCAACACTTTTCAACTCCTCTCTAACAGCTTTCTCCCACCCCTATGTGTACTTTTTTAAATTAAAATTTGTAAGAAATAGATTAAAATTAATATGAAAATTAAATGAAAAGATATAGATGATAGATGATAGATGATAGATGATAACCAGGAATGTTGTGACAACGAGGAAAAAGCAGTAGGATTTACCAAGATGCTTATGTTCAAGTTTGTCTAGCAGGTAATAAACAAGAAACTCATGTTCAAGTTTTCTTTTGTTTATATGTTGTTTAATTTGTGTTTTTCCTCTTTGAGACATAATACTGCTAGCTTATTCTGAACAGTTAACCTTTTCTTATTCCGCTAGCTTACTGTTTCTTCTTTACATGCTCTCTTTTCAGCTTACTCAAATTAGCTTATTGGAAACTACCCTACTGCTTCTACATATGGACCAAGATTACTTCCAGAACTGACTGCATGAAAATACTACACAAAAAAAAAAAAAAATCTTAATTAACTTTCTGCTGGAAGTCATATATGCAAATAAAGAATCGCGGAACTACTCAGGCGGCATAAAAATTACATTAAGAAAATTCCATAAAGAAAATTTAAACTCTTATTGGTTTTGTTGAATACTTAGATAATCAAATTCATAGTATTTAGCTGCAAAAATTTAAACTCTTTTTCAGCCATGTTGGAAATTTGCAGCTATTCATTAAATTGAAACCAAATAAGAAACGTGTGGCAACTTTTACCTTTTGTATATCAGAAATGATAAACCAAGTCTTGGCCATTACAAAGTTTTAAATCATATTTCAACATTCTGGTGAACACACCCCATGTGTGTTGGCCCTCCTGAAGCACCATTGTCCATGCCACAGGGTACATTTGACTATTCCCATTTCTTCCAATTGTACATAAAAGTTGTCCTTTGCAAATTCAATTTAGGAAACATCTGTATATACCAAGAATTAGAGTACACCCCGCTTTCCGTCCTCTTTTGGGCACCAAAACACATGTACAAACAATCAAAAACTGTTTTTCTTTTCCCATCCTCATGCACGGTTTTAAGAACACAGGTGGTATCGGGAATTGTCTTATGAATCTTGTATACATAGTCCCACAATCATGCATGTTTCTCTGTATAATCCCTAACAATATTCTCCATTACTGATTTCTTGGCCCTATAACAAATTTGCGAACCCAGTCAATCTTAAGTTTATTCCTACACATCTGCTTCAACTCCCTAACTTTCAAAGATGGATTGATGTGAATGTCATCTCTAAACTCCCTAGCAATATATCTCATATCCACAAGTGCAATCTTATTGTTCAAGGAACAATCCCTATTATCAATAAATGTTCTAAGAGTGAATGCCTCTTCATTTGAAGTTTGGCTAGCCTGCTTTCTCAAACAAAAACCTTGCTTACACCTCACAACGACCTTCTTTGTCTCATTTTTATAGAACTTCAAATCATGATGTTTCTTAACAACATACCGCGTCGTGGCTTCTATAAATTGCTCATTACTACTAAATCTCCTTCCCAGACAAAATGCTGGAACAAATGAAGCTAGAACATACCTGACCAATGATTTTTCCTCCTCTTTGTTGATCTTTCCTTTTCTCGTTCAACTATAGCATCAACAAAATCTCGTTCCTCTTTGCTATCGGTCTCTACATCTCCAAGTTCATCACTCTCTGCATATTCACTTTCATTTACATTTTCTTGGTGTGTTATATCCTCCAAATCATTCTTGAAGATACTAGTTGCAACACCCCTCACAGTCGCCTTTACTAATTCAAGTGCTCCATTGTCACATCCAGCTACTGGGCATATCATGCCGCACATTATACAAACCCAATATATAAGCCCGCATGATTCTTAACATCAACAGCAAAGAAAATATAAATCATCTCTAATTTATTGTAATAATTCTCAAAGCAAAAATTAAGATTTATAAAAGTCTCCAAAACTAAATACAATTCCAATAATAACTTACAACTAAATCAACAACAAATATTCAATGACCTCTCTAATCCAACCGAAACATATTAAATCACCTACAAAAAAGAGAAACAAGAAACAAGAAAAAAAAGGTGGTGTGAGCTTTTACACAGGCCTAGTGAATAATTTCATTTCTATCTCAGTTGAAAGGAAAAATATTTATATAAAACTTTAAAATATGCAGTGACCCAATCACATGCATAATCCTTTCAATCAAATCAAAAGTACTTACAAAATAATCAAACAAAGAAAATACTTTTCCTAATCTTACCTAAATACATAAAAAGTTTCATAAATACATGCTTGTTTGAGTTACGTGCATACATAGGTTTAAACTCTTCCACGTAAGAATCGGTAGTGGATGTCCAGCCCAACTCCTCCCAAGTTTGCCTAGTCATATACTATACATCCTTGACCTATGTACTCAGTAGCAGGTAGATAGATTTGAGAAGTGGCTCTCTCTGGTGTACAAAGGATCATAAGAGTCATACATGCATATCATGAATTCATACATCATATCGTCCATGCAAATAAATACATATTATATCAAAATATAATACCATTCATAATAATACGAAAACATTTATAAGAAAAGGATAGAAATCACTTACTGCTTCAAATCTCAAAATTCCAATAATAATCAAAATCTAAACAAAATGAAATCTCAACTTAATTGAAATTCTATAAATCTTTTAAAAATCATAATCCAAACTCTACCCCCTCGAAGAAACTAAAAATTTAAACTAATATTAGTAAATAATTAGTTTATAAATATATTTCAAGACATTCATTATAGTTAACATAATATGATTTAATTCAAAAGCAATCATAAAAATAATTTAATAATAACAATAGAAGTGAAAAGAGAAAACAAAGTCGCTGTGGTCACCGCGATTAATCGCAACAAATGGAAACCGAATTGTAATAAAAAGAAATCCTAGAATAATAATAATAATAATAAATGATGAGGATGATGATAAGAAGAAGAATGAAAATGAAAACAAGAAGGATCTCCAAATTCCATGTGATGGGAGAAACGGGTACAACCCGGATATGTCAACGAAAACCGGCAAGATTTAGACAGAAGTCAACCCAAATGGGCCCTAGACCCCGACCTTCAAGACCTGAAAGTCATATTCATTGAAGTCAACAAGGAATAGGTGGGCAGTGACCTGCTACCACAGACCTCCTAAATGAGTCCGAGAGAAGTACCACCAGATTTTGGACCACGACCTGATAACTCTCAACTCGTCTCGTACATCTTCCATACCATGACTAGATGTGCACAACTCCTAACATCTCCCATGAGCCTACTATCACTCGGTGTGAAATCCCAGCAGAGATAATCGAGACCTTCGACGAACACGGGCATGTCGCGAAATTGGTCTAGAGGTCGGTTAGCGAGCTCGCAGCACTCAATAGAGACATGAATGGAAATATATCTCAACCCAAGAAAACTTCACCATTCTAGGAGCAGTTGGAGGGATTCAAGGTTCTCACAACTATCCTAATTGCCTACTGTCAAGTAATAGCGTAGCCCTAATTGATGAGGTAATTGTTCTCTTTAATATAAGAAAAATCATTACATAGTCACGGATGGAAAAAGAACACACAACAGAACAGTCTCTCTGAGAACTAATTACACCTGATTACTCTCAGAATACTAACTTAGACATCGGAGCTCTTCCCTGGGCACAGCCCACCTTTGGTGACTTTCTTCGTTTTCTTCTCATGTTACAATCGATTAACGTCATCAACTTTGAGCCCCATCACTTCTGGCACTATCTAAGGGAAATCAGACAAAAAGCTTAGCCTTCTTCCCAACACAAAATGAAAAAAAAAAGCCTAATAACTCAATCACAGCCTACACGCATTCCATCACCGCTTCGAGGCAGACCACCCTGGTAGGATGCAACTTCGCACCGGTGAAATGGTGCATGAAGCCCCATTGCTGGCGGAGAACAATAGCCCAACCCAGGCCACCTAGTAGGAACCACCGCAGCCATCACAGTATGGTCCGTCTCGGAGTTTCCAACAAACCCTCCATTTTTGCAAGAGAGGCTCGAGCAAGGGCACCATGATACTACGGCCAACGGGAATAATCTTAGACCACAGAGATCTGGGAGAACACAGAACATAGATATCAATTCCAATGGACCTCCTAGAATGAATGGTGGTGGCCTTGGAGGGGATTTTCGGCAGAGAAGATTACCTATCCATGGGACATACTCCAGTGCCTTCCCAAAGAAACTCACGGCCACCCCAAGGCCAGGCTGAGTGCACCCAACCTGATCCACCTCTGAATTCATAAGCCAGCAACAACCTCCGACCTGGCACAAAGGGTCGTGAACTAGGTCGAGAGCAAGAAAGGTCACAGCAAACAAGAACACAAATTGTGACCGACCTCAAGGAAACCTTGAACAATGGAAGAGGTTACAACCTCAAAGATAGGCTCAATCGAGTAGCCATGTGACGTAGAGTTGGTTGCTGATCAAGGTGATTCAAATGCGGGGCAAGTTTCGGTTCCACAATCAGCTCCACGATGTTCAGAAAGTTTGAAGAAGAGGACGTGGGCTGTTTGAAACATCGAATTGATGCCGGGCACGATTCCCCAGGTGACTCAAACGAGCTCGAATCGGGTTGAAATCTAACTGGGTGACCCGGAACGGCCCAATGAACCAAAGTCACTGCTATGCTGTGGTGCAAGGAGTTTTTTGGCCAGCCAGAGTCGTTTCGATCGTGTTTTGGGCAATTTTCTATTTTTAGTGGCTTTGTCGTAATTTTATAGTTTCAAGAGACAATTTCGTAATTTACTATTTTCTAGCGGTATTTTTGCAATTTCTTTACTTTTCGTTTCCAAATAGGGCTACGGTTTGTTTTTGCTTTAAGAATTGTTTTCGGCTGATTGTTTTCAACAATTTTGATGAATTAAAGTTGCCTCTTTTCGGCTTTTCGATTTTCAACTACTTTGAAAATTCATTTTTCGCTTGATTTTAATTTTTGCCTTCTAACTACTTGCTTTGAAGTTTGATTAGAAGGAAAATTGGATCAGGTTCTCTTTTTTTTTTCTTGTTTTGCAAGTTTTTGAACAAGAACGAATCTTCAGATTTTGTTTCCAATTGCATCACCATGTCCCCAAGCCGAAGGCAAGATGTTGGCCCTGAAGAGCAAGAGAGCTTGCTACGGACTCCTTTTGGAGTAAGGATGCCACCTCGACAAAGCTTGATCAAAATGACTGGCGATAATGCTCCAGGAACAGCCCTTAATCCTCTAAGGAGGGCACCTGCCCCAGGTAATCAGGAGTGGCAAAGTTATGTGGACCTAATCGAGCCCTAACCATTTGTCCACAACATCTAAACAGCCCGAATTCAAAGCCCCACACTTGGAGGTGAAATATGATGGCACTAGTGAACACTAACCAAAAAGGCCCAATCCTGGTTCAAATTCATCTTGGAAGTAATTATCTCAATCTGGACACAACTGACAGAGTTGTTCTTGAAAAATTGTCAAAGTAGTACGAGGTGCCAAAACGACATCAACGACCTCTTCAACATCAAGCAGAAGGTTGGAGAGAGTACGAGAAGCTACTACAGTCATTTTAATGATACAACAGTTTAGATAGAGCAGAAAAATGATGCCATCTACATTATTAATTTCAAACAAGGTTTGAAAGGGGGGTACGTAGCCCTCAGGTTGGCCGAGGAGCCAGTAAAAACCATGAAGGAGTTGCAGACGCTCCTAGAAAAACTTATAAAGGCTTAGGAGACAGCGGTCCAGAAGAAGATCCCTGGCTTTGCCGTGGCCAATGGAAAAGACAATAAAGGGAAAAGCCCTCAGCCCTCAAAGAGAGACAGGAAGGACCTCCACCCGAAGGAAGGAACCTCAAACAAGAAGATGAAGATCATAATCGACCTTGTGGCTACTCCTCTGAAGACCTCATGGGTTGAAATTCTGCTGGTTGTGGAAAAGAGAGATCGCCTGAAGCCTCCAACACCTCTCAGGAGTCCAGTGGTTAAAAGAGACACAGCTAAGTTCTGCCATTACCACAAGGACCATAGTCATCTCACAGAGGACTTTTTGACCTCAAACGCAAGATTGAGATGTTAATCAATGAGGGCCACCTACAAGAGTTCCTAGAAAGGAACCCGTGTCCTGCTAATCCACCTCCAGTAGCCCCTCAAAATCAGCTACCTTCTATGCGCGAAATAAATGCCATCAAAAGGAGGTCAAAGCGAGCTCGAGGGTAAGGCTCAGAACCCTCACAATTTCCCTCCAGGTTGCAGATTCTTTGATCCGCGAAATACTGGTGGACACTGGAAGTGCTGTGAATGTCCTGTACAGGAAGGCCTTCTACCAAATTAGGATAGAGAAGAGTTTACTGATAAGGTCAGACACAGCTCTGACCAGCTTCAACGACAGCATGTCCTATGCTGATAGGATCCTCCGAATCCCAACGATTGTCCATGCCAATGGCAAAGAAGTCACTGAGGTCATGGATTGGATGGTGGTCGACGCCTCTGGGATTTACAATGCAATCCTAGGTAGAAGAGGGGACCTGAGAGCAAAAATTTCTACACTCAACTATAGCATGAAAATCCAATTCGGATACACTTAGATTGTCATAGAGGGGCACAGGCAACTTGCTATAGATTGCTACCTTGTTGAAGGTAATGAGGAGAGCTCGCCTGAGCTCAAAGGGGAAAATTGCATCAACCTCCCGAAAAGGAACTATGACTATAGAATCCAGGTAGCTGGCAGAGGAGAGAAGGTGTTCCTCAACCCAGAATTCCCTGAGAAAGGGATAAAAGTAGGGGAAGCATTACCTCCTAAAATCAAGGGGAAACTTGTTGATTCCCTTCAAGAGTGTCTGAAGGTCTTCACTTGGCAGTTGAGCGACCTCAAAGGAGTAGATCGAAAAATTGCTGAACATAAGGTCGAACTCAAACCTAGGGTCAAGCCAATAAAGCAGAAGAAGAGGACCTTCACCCCGAGCGAAATGAGGTCATAGCTCTAGAAGCCATGCTCTTCTCTATCCAAGAATTCTGAAAGAGGTGGTGTACACAGAATGGCTAGCCAACCCAGTTATGGTCCTAAAGAAAGAAGGGACATGGAGGATATGTGTGGACTTCACCACTCTGAACAAATTTTGCCAGAATGAATCCTATCCACTTCCAAGTATAGATCAAATGGTGGACCCAACAGCCGGGTATCGGTGACTATGTTTCTTGGATACATACAAAGGGTACCACCAAATCCCAATGGCAGTGGAACACATGAAAAAGACCAAGTTCATCACACAGGTCGGGACCTATTGCCACACCAAAATGCCGTTCGGCCTGAAGAACGTAGGAGCAGAATTCCTGTAGGCTATGCATAAGGGGTTCAAAAACCAACTCGGGAGGAACATAGAGGTCTATGTGGATGACTTAGTAATCAAATCCAAGACCTTTGGAGATTTCATTGACGACATCAGGGAGACTTTCCAGACCCTAAAGGCTACGAGCATGAATCTCAACCGAGAAAAATGCACTTTCGAAGTTTCAGCCGGTAAATTCCTAAAAGACACATTAATGCCAATCTAGACAAGATACAGGTACTGTTAGGGAACGCCCCTGAAACATCAAGGAGGTCCAAAGCCTAGAAGGAAAGATGGCAGAACTAGGGCTCTTCATCAGTAAAATGGCGGACAAAGGAGAACAATTTTACAATGTCATAAAAAAGCCGAAGGACTTCTAGTTCACCAAGGACTGCCAAGCGGCGTTCATCAAGCTGAATTACTTCCTGGGAGAGCCTCGTCAACTTGTCTCCTCGAGGTCAAGGAAGGAAATTTGAATGTATCTTACTACAACAGAGAAAGCAGTCAACTTAGTGCTATTAGTAGAATGGTTAGGACAACAGTTCCCTATTTATTATGTGAGTCAATTGCTCAGGTGTCCAAAAACTAGATATTCGGACCTCAAAAAATTTTTGTACTTTATTATTATTTCCTCGACGAAATTGAAGCCATATTTTGAAACTTACTCAATAAGAGTATTAACAAATCTACCACTAAAACAAGCTCTAGCCAAGCCTGAGCAGTTGGGCAGAACGATGAAGTGGTCTCTCGAGCTCTCGGGATATTAAATTCAATTTGAGCCAAGGAAAGCAATCAAATTTGAAGCTCTCTCAGACTTCGTAGAAGAATGCACAAGAGCCCCACTAGATGATGAGGTATACAGGATGTCATATACTTGGCCATTACTCAAAAGTCTAAATCAAGGAGAGGGACAATATTTCATTGAAGAGGTACACAATGGAATATGTTGATCACACATAGGAGCAAAGACTGTGGCCAAAAAGATACTAACAACGGGGTATTACTGGCCCCCAATGGTTTCAGACATTGAGAAGAATATACAGAAATGCATGAGCTACCAGTTGCATGGGAACAAATCACATGTGCCACCAACAAGGTATCAATCCATCAACGCATAAGTACCTTTTGATATCTGGGGCATTGACATTATTGGACCCTTCCCAAAAGGAGTAAGGGGTGTTCAATTCCTCATCGTTGTTGTGGAGTACTTCACAAGATTGGTCAAAGCAAAGCCAATGGCAACCATCTCATCACCAAAAGTCCAGTCTTTTGTCTGGAGGAACATCATGTCCAGGTTCGGGATTTCCTAAGCTACAATTTCAAACAATGGAAGGCAATTCATTGGTGACTTGTTCAAAACATTCTACAAGAACTTGAACATTGAACAAAGGCTAACCTCTATAGCTGACTCTCAAGCTAATGGGCTCACCGAGGTCACAAATAGAACCATTCTAGAAGGACTGAAGAAAAGACTCACTGAGCTCGAGAAAGAGGGTCGCAAACCTGCTTGGTCGGATGAGATTCTGAGCATTCTATAGGCATACAAAACAACAAGAAGAAAAGCTACTGGAGAAACACCATTCAACTTATGATTTGGTGTAGAGGCAGTGATGCCGGTCACGGTCGGCATGAAATCACTAAGCCTGATTGAATATAATTCAGTCTTAAATGAGGGGGAGAGAAGGGCAGACCTCGACCTCCTTAAAGAGTTAAGAAACAAAGCAATAGAAGCTGATAGGACCTACAAAAGGCAAGAGACAATTGTTTTCAACAAAAGAGTGAAAACAAGGCTTTTCACAGTTGTAGAAATGGTCCTCAAATGGTCAGACATTGGCAAACAAGGTCAATTAACCACGCTGCAAGAAAGCTGGGAAGGACCTTATATAGTCCAAGAGGTCCACAAAGGAGGGAGCTATAAGCACGATGACCACGAAGGAAGATAACTCTTGAGACCCTGGAACATTTTCCACTTAAAGAAGTTCTACGCCTAAAGCTGACGAAGACATTGCAGACCTCGAGAAGCTGATTAAAAAGACCTTGCCGAGTATCATAACGACCTTAGCAACCCTACCAGTTTTTAGTTTGAGCAAGACATGAGTAAAAGATAAGTTATTCCTTTGTCAAAGCCTATCAAGTCTTCATTTTGTGTTCTTTGCCTGATGTTCAAAGCACCAAAAAGTAAAGACAGAATGCATAGCAAATATAAATGCAAGACTTTGAAGTAAAACACAAAGCTGCTATAGAAAACAAAGGCCACAAACAGACCTCTAGAAATATTCTAGTGCAATGCAAAAACATATAAAGAGTTGAGTATTCAAGGTGCCAAATCTATTACAGAGCATCCCCGAGTTTGCCCCTTTGCCGCCTCAAATCAAGGGGAACATTATCTTCATCAACTTCATCCTCGAGGATGTCAATTGGCTCAAAGCTGCTTGGAGGAACCCCCTTTTCACTAGTTGTCCTTGTCCTAGAACCATTAGTTTAGCTTGCAAAATAGAAGGAAATGTGGTTAGATAAAAAAAAAGCTACATCAGAAATAAGTACGCATGAGGCGAGGATAAATTTCTAGAAATGTATCTACACTACAAAATATGGGAATACCTTCAAGGGATATCATGGCCTGAGGAATGACATCCAGGACCTCTAATTCTGCAATCTCGACCTCAAGACATGCACCCGCGAGGTCCCTTCCCTTCCTCTGGGGGCCCTCATCGGCTCGACCAACTTGGGCCAGGACCTTAGTGGTAACAACCTCCTCTAAAGAAGTCTGATTCAAATCTTCTTGATGCCAAGGGAGAGGAGTGAGCAACTCTGGATGATAGAGTGCAGCATCATATGCAGAGCTAGTCCTTATCTCGGGGTAAGTTTGCTTGAGGTCATCAATCACCTCTACATATACCCCCATCATTTGACGCTTCATCACGGTCTCCACATACCTCTAGAAGCTAGGGCTTCCTCGAGCCTCTTCATGGAAAGGTTTCCATCCTCATCACAAAGGCCCTGGAACTCCTCCAGCTTGGCCTCAAGCTCTTGGACGAGCTCCTTATGCAGGATCTTGGAGTTAGTCAGCTCTGAAATCCTCTTGTGTGCTGTCTCCAGAACCTCGGACATGGCTTTGTAGTTGGGATTGGCTTTATCAAAATCCTTCCTGCATTAAAAAAGAAGTCTGGTTGACTTATCAATAGAGGCGTAGGCCTCCCTGGCAGAGGTCGCCAAGTCAGCATTCTCTTTGTTCAAGCGAGATTTGGCATCATGGGGCTCAGAAATAAGAGAGGCAAACACTTTACTCTCTTTGGCCTTCTCGGCCTGCCTCCTCAAGCGCTCCCTAAGGAGGATGTGTTTCTACCAAAAAGAAAAAAGGTCAGTGCCAAAATCAAAATGAGATAAGACCTGTTGCAAACTCACTGAAGTTAAAAGAAACTCACTGCAGTATAAAGGGAGGCTTGAAATTTGTCAATATCCCCATCAATCAATTGCCGGCTGATCTCTTGGTCAACTGGAGGAGCACACTCCATCAGAAAGGATTGGGAGTGGGGCCATTGGAGTAAGGAGTCAAAGGCCTCCAAGGCCAGATCAGGGACCCATCTTGCAATCTCCTCTGTAGAATGAGTGGCCAGGGTAGGACCCCCCAACCTCTTAAAAGGGTCTGCAACCTCCTCAGTAGCCCAACCCAAGGATTCAGGTTTAGACTCCGAGACCACGAGAGCCTTCCCCTTATCAACAAAGCTCAGGGGAATCTTCTTGGCTGGCTGAGAAGAGGGTGAAGAGGATGAAGATGTGATCTTGATGGGCCTGTCAGAAAGCACCATCTCGGCTACTACTTGTCTCCCCCTACCTTGGGGAATAGGAATGTTAGGAGTAGGGGCTACAGTAGAAAAGCCATCAACAGCTCCCTGGGCTCCACCAGAAGAAGCCTAAGAAGGTTCAGAGCCGAAGATCCAAGTTGTGATTCTCATTTCTACCAAAATAGGACAACAAAAGAGAACTGTTAGTATAAAATTTAGAGCAGATAAAAGCAAACATCAGTAAAAAACAGAAAAGCTCCCTACCAGAGGGGATATCCCCAGAGCTCCCCTAACTGAAGGGAGGTTAAGCTCTGCTAGGCTTTAGCCAAACAGGACGTAGGAAAATCATAGGCTAAACTGGGGTAGTACACCCAACCTTAACTCTATCAGACTTAGCCAGATTAATCAAGAAATCCCTATGCTCGATTTGGTCATAGGATAAGTCAGGGAGCTCATTAAAAAAGAATGGTTTAGGTTCCAATCTTTGTAGTGCTCTTACTGAACTGAATAACTCGGAAGGCAAGCAAAGAAGAAAAGGTCTTTCCATTGGCGTATTGAAGACTGAAAGGGACCTACAAGCTTATGCCTAAGGGTGAACTAGAGACACCCCTTGGAAGATTTGGATTCTGAACAAACACCTAGTTTATAAAAAGCTCCTAAAGAGCTCTAGAGAAACTAGAACTCTGTAAAGGTGACAGGTCGCTATAAAAGCGACCACCATCCTAAGGGAATTTGGAACAAGTTGGGCTAAGGGAAAACCCCACAAATGGCAATATCAAGAAATAACGGATGGAGGAAAGGATGAAGGATGTCTCCCTTGAGGATAGAGAGATAGAGGACTATACAATCCTCACTCCTATTGTAGGGGCGCTCATCCTCCTTTTCAACGACTATGTCGCCTTTCCCTAGTCCCAACTCTCCACTGATGTTAAAAATTTCAAAAGGCCCGAGAACAAAAGACATGGAATAAGCTTCTATTTCAGGAAGCTCAAGGGTTTCGCTCCTAACAGGAGGAGCTTTGACAGAAATTGGATAGGAGTAGAAAACCCCATTCACCAAATCAATAGAAAAATGGGAAGGAGTAGTTTCTTCAAGATGAAAAGGAGGAGTGTTAGACGAAAAAGTCATTGAAGTTGACATCTTGGGTTTATCGGAAAAAAACTCAAAAAGATGAAATCTTTCAAAGGAAAAGAGAAAAAAACCCATTCAATAAAGTCCTGGAAGGTGAGAAAGGGAAGTTGCCTTGGGTAACCGGATGCTCGAGTAGAAGGAAGGAAGGAAATTTAGGGCAGAAAGCTATGTAAGTTCAAAAAAGCAGCGAGAAAGTTTAGGTAAATCCTAAATATTCTAAGAGTCCAAATTTATATGAAATAAGGAGTCTCACGGGCTGCAAAATGGGGCAATCTTCCAATGCTGCAACGTTGCAATTACTTGGAACCGAACGGGCCAACTTCTTCCCAAATTTAAGCTGAGCAACTTTCTTGAATTAAGCGGGGCTACTTCCCTAAACTGGAAACATTTCGGTTCCCCTTAAAACTAAAGTGAGGCGACCTTCCAGCATCTAAACTGAGTGGCTAGCTCACCCAAAAACTGAAGAAACATGTCTTCTTCCAGAAATAGTAGTTACAGAATGAAGCAGCATGGCCTTTCAAGGGTTACGCCCTAAAGATGGTACTTTTTGATACCTGAAGGTTAGACTCGCGAGCAGTTACGAAGAAAGCGCTCGAAACTTCAAGGGGCCTGACCAATTCATAATGCCTGACGGTCGGGGGGGGGGGGGGGGGGGGGGGGGGGGGGGGGGGGGGGGGGGGGGGGGGGGGGGGGGGGGGGGGGGGGGGGGG
>JAOXNR010002147.1:0-39136 GCA_028571225.1 Parsonsia alboflavescens
ATACCAATATTGACCTCGAAGGTATGGGTTTTTTTTTTTTTTTTACTGAAAAAAGAAATACTTGTACCCTTAAAATTGGAGCGGGCACAAAAAATAGAGTGATAAGAAAGCTAAAAGTAGTGCCCTTTTGGATGCAAGTGTGAAAGCATTCAATGTACCAAAACGCTAGCACGTCATTCATTTTTCTTTAATTGGCAATGATGGTTCCACGAATTTGAGAGTAAATTTCCACCGTAGGTTTCACTGGGTGTGAACCGAAAGATGCCCTCTCCTCTTTCTTTTAAAATTATACAAATCCCCGGAGGAAGATGACAATGACTTCTTGATTTTGGGTTCTTTTTGCCATGGGAAAAGGATAGAAAGTGAGGTCTTAAAAGTATCTTTTACCTAGTAAAGTTAAAAAATGTGGTCTCTCTCCTCACTAACCTTCAAAGGGTCCAAAGCCTTTCTTTCATTGTTATCTACAAATTGCAGCAATGAGTCACAAGCCAAAAGAAATGTCTATGTCTTGTCTTGGAGTTGTCCTTTTGCTATACGTAAGCCTATTACTACGGGTAAAAAATATCATGAACCGTTCAATTTAACAATTAGACCATTAAAATTGGCAACTTGGTTCCATTTCTGTACTCATCCTCTCCTCTGCTAGTGAGAATTTCATTGAACAAAGCAACCAAATCAAGATAAGCATTAAGCAAAACCACTTATTATTTTCTTCTTCCGCGGCTTCTTATTGTTTGTAGTTTGGACTCGAATCCTTTGGACCGAGAAATGTAGTGATGCGAATTTAAGTTGATAATAAAGTGAAATATCTATAAATATATATATGTATATTCCTTTTTTTTTTAAAAAAAAAAATTAACATATAATTGATCGTTATAAATTTAATAAAAATATAATATAATTTGGGTTTCGATACTCATTATAGCATCTATATATATATATATATATATATGTTCACGATAATGCAAGCGTCATTAATTAATCAATGTGGGATAATTTTATCTTTTGAACCATCTTAAATTTCATGTCATCTCCTCCCACCTCAGCTATGGGAGTAAACAAGATAAGAAGATTCGTGAATAGTTCTAATCTGATAAAGATTAAAATTTGAATTTGATTCATCTTAATAAGTTTAAAGCTTGACTTAATTGTTAAACAAGTCAAACTAAGATCATATGTATTTAATTCGTTAGAATCATGAGTTTAAACAAACTTTTTAAATTATATATAATATATTAATATTATATTTCATAATAATTTATTTATTTTTATAATATTTTTAAGAAAAATACATCAAAATACAAAAACAAACTTAAATGAGTTCAATTTCAAATCTTCAAAAGATTTCACGAGCCGACTCAAATTTAAAAATTTAGGATCAACTCTTTGGTTGACTTTCAAGTCTCAACCAACCCAAAAGGCTAAGGCCTATGATATTTACTATTTTGGGCCCCTCTGCCTCCCATTTTCCAGTTGCTAAACGTTGCTGAATATCACTTTCTTAACGTTAACGCGTCGGCTGAGTTTGCTGAAGTGCGTAGGTGATCAAGACCATCTGCCATTACGATAGGGTATATATAACTTATGATGCAACTGATAATCGAGTTATTTGTTGGATCAAGTTTAATATTTGATTTTGTTTAAAAAGTTCATAAATTCATTATGGCTACCGTTTAGTCTTCTTTCTCAGAGGTGTTTTCATTTTTACCAAAACTGGTAACAACTATTTCTTATTTACCTAAATCCTCGTAACATTTCATTAGTCA
The DNA here is from genome assembly GCA_028571225.1 of Parsonsia alboflavescens. Lineage (NCBI taxonomy): Eukaryota > Viridiplantae > Streptophyta > Magnoliopsida > Gentianales > Apocynaceae > Parsonsia > Parsonsia alboflavescens. The sequence continues at coordinate 1,767 of JAOXNR010002147.1, forward strand.
ACCATATGTAAAATTAACTTTTCATTTTATAGTTATTTTGACTTTTCCTTTTTTAAAAAAAAACTTAACATTTATTCTCCTTTAATATGTATTCACTATTTTATTCCTCTGCATTCAACGTACACAACTACCAAACCCAACAAGATGTAAAAACGAATTGAAGAAAGCATAATTACCATCATTCATTTATCTGAAGTTTCGATCCATAACTAAGAAAATTACTTAAAGAATCGTTCCCTTATTGAAAAGAAGAAAAAAAAAACAACATTTTTGTGTTCGTTGAGTTTGGAGCATTTTGTTTTCGGTATCAAGAAGATGATGATAGGTGATGTTTGGTGGTGAATTGTATTGTTCGGTCGAGTATCTTTGGTTTTCGTTTTCTTTCAGTTTGATTTCGAAGTATTGTTGGCAACTTGTGTTTGTTCGTTGTTTTGTCTTGTTTTTCTGATTTTTGTACTCCACATTCAGTAGTAGGAGAAGGAAGGAACAAAAGTCGGGAATTGCAGGGAACTTCGACCCACAAAGACAATTCTGGCCGATTGAAATTCCTTGTTCCAACTCTTGAAAAGAATTCCCTCCCATATATATATTTTTTTAAACTCCGATTCTTTGGTGGATTTCGATCCTTTAGGGGCCGAAGTACTCCTATTACAACCCTTGAAGCATCAAATCATTCCCTTGTTTCTTTTTCATTTTTTTTAAAAATTTTTTAATTCCAAATCATGTGATGATTCCGGTCCATGAGAGGTCGAAATACACCTATTCTGATTTTTTATTATTATTATTCCAATTTTTTTTATTATTTAGTTTACACTTAAATATATTTGTTTGTGTTATTTGTAGAACTGGATGATATTAAAATTGCTGCTCACGAGAGTTATCTAAGTGAAGGGTGCTTTCAGTAGTTGTACCATCAGAAGTGAATTATGAAGATTTTATGAGAACTATAGCAAACTGTAAGAAGATCGATTTAAGCCAATTTTACATACATATTTCAATTGCTTCAAATTTTTTTTTATGGAAGTATTAAATTAATGCATATTGACTATATATGACATCATCTATTTGAAAGGGGAAGATGATTCTAAAGTTGTGGTCGTTAACAGAATTGAAAGAACTTATGAGCATGACATCAGTGGTGATATTGGCTGTGTTAATTGTCCAATCTGTGCAAATAATCATACAAGGGATGGATTTGTTGATGCAAATGAAGAACTTGGCACATCTGAATATATTCGCACCGATGATGATTATGATTACGATGAAGAATATGTTCTCGTTGATGACAATGACAACTTCGATGATGGGATAAAACAATTGATTTCTTTTGAGCAAATTTTATAGACCTTTTGACTCAGTATACAAACATGGTTTGGGAGGAAGATGAAGAGGTGCATTTTTCTAAAGATGATACTCTTTCACCTGTTGGTTCGATAGGAAAGGATGTAATCTTTAACAGTAAGGATGAATTGATAGTAGCAGTCAGTCAATATTCACTTGAGAACCGATTTTCTTATCATGTGATACATTCGGATAAGGGAAGATTAGAGACACGATATGGAATAAAAAAGACTGCTCTTTCATGATTCGTGCACAATGTAGTGCTGGATGCCACATGTGGGTGATTTGCAAGTTTGTGCCGACTTACACTTGCCGTCAAACTATACAACAAAGCCAAAACAGGTGTGCAAGTGTGGCAACAATTAGTTGTATATATGCTGGAAAAATCATCGGTGCAAATCACACCCAAAAAAATGTGATTCAAGATATGCGAGAAAATTATGATGTAAAGTTAGGATACAACAAAGCTTGGCAATCTTTACAGCGTGGGAAAGACATAGCCTATGGAACTCCAGAGGACTCATACAGACAGCTACTATCATATTTCTACGTATTGGTGTGTCGTTATGCCAGGGATAGTGACCAGTATACATAGGTGGGATAAGCACCTTCTGATGTCATTCTGTGCACTTGATCCTTCAATCGAGGATTTCAATTACATGACGCTCGTCATTATTATAGACGCAACACACTTGAAAGGTATATATGAGGATAAAATTTATGCAACTAGCGGTGCAGATGGAAATGGGCAAACATTTCCCCATGCATTTATGTTTGGTGAGGAAAGGGGCAATGATTCATGAGACTGCATATGGATAGTGGGATGATTTGGTTATTGCATCCAATCGACACAAATTCATACTACACGTAGTGAGAACAATGTATCCCAAGGTTCCACTTGCTTTTTGTTATTAACATTTGAACGAAAACCTAAAGATAAAGTGCAGAGATTCTCAGGGTTGCAGTGGTTTTAAAAAATGCAACATGTGCCTATGATAAGCAGAAATATGGCTTATATTTTAAAGACATTCAACATATGTATTCTGAAGTTCATCATTGGTTGGATATTGAGGTGGGCGTTTGGGTTGATTAGGTGCATACTATTCAAACAATTGCTACAACCAAATAATGAACAATATTGTGGAGTCCTTCAATCAAATGATCAAGAAAACTCAGAAGTTGTCTATTACATTTGTATATGAGTTTTTTAAGGGTTTGTTTTAGGCTTAGTTCAACAAACGACAAGAAACAACCGCTACAATGCCTGATATTACCATTAAGCGTGTTGTGGAAAGAATTGAGAAAGAAGCTGTGAAGGTTGATCAAGAAAGGTTGCAGACTACAACCATTCAAGATGTGGAGGAATATGTCATCTAAAATCCATCAAAAGAAAAAAATGTTGTGGTAGATATCTTTTTGAAGACTTGAGGATATAGGAAATGGGAACAAGAAGGAATACAGTGCAAAGATGTCATTGCTGTTGCTAGGTAAAATTTCGGACCTTATTATATAAATTTTGAGACTCAATGGCACGAAATGGTCTATTTCAACCTAAGGTGGGGCAAAATCCAGAGAAATTGAGACACGAGGGTTAACCAGGGGCGAAGTCCCAATTTTGACCCACTATGGGGACGAAAGGTTGCAGACTATAGCCATTCGAGATGGGGAGGAATATGTCATCTGAGATCCATCGAAACAATCAAATGTTGTGGTGGATATCTTTCAGAAGACTTGAGGATGTCGAAGATGGGAATTGAAAGGAATACCGTGCAAACATGCCATTGCTAGGTAAAATTTTGGACCTTATCATATAAATTTTGAGACTCAATGGCACGAAATGGTAGATTTCAACCTAAAGTGGGGCAAAATCTAGAGAAATTGAGACACAATGGTTAGTAATTAAATATTTCTATAACTTAGTCCATTAATCTTTTTTTTTATAGGGAAAATGGGGTTCACTACTATACTCTATGCCATGGTAATTCATTTGATACGGAAATATTGATGATGACATATGCATCTTCGATATAGTCTATTCCCTTGTGTTTGTCTTTGAATTTAATTGCATGTATGAATGATGTGGTTGTCAATACTCCTCTTTACAAAAGCACAAAAGCTGATGGAGATTAAGCTCCATCAATGCCACCAGAATCAATCACGAGGATGAGGGCGTTAAAGATGAAAAAGGTATTGATGGTATTTGTCCAAAATAGGGGAGAACGATTCGACTAAGAAGCTATGCTCGAGAGGAATAAACTCGAAGATGAAACGGAAGATTCGAAGCCATGGAATGCATATTCAATTCAAGGCCTTGAGGATGATGCTGGGAGGATTGTAAATGAAGGAGAAGCCATTGGAGACTTTAGATGTGAAGTTGGGAGGCTTGAAAAGAAGATGGCATGCGGCAAAATGAAGCTGGAGCGGAGATAGCATGAGAGAGAGCTAAATGACCAGAACAGAGGTCATTCGATACTCAATAGTGACAAATCCGGAGGCTAATGGGAGAACCGAATGCTAACTGGAAAAATTCCAAAAGCTATCCGGCCCTCATCTCTCCAAGCTAATGCCAAACAGAGACAAAATCTGGGCACCAATACGACCTTATTTACGAATTCCAGTTGTATTCTTTCAATTGTTTTTGGTATTTGACCTCTTGAGAGATTTGTTCAGGGCTTTGTTTAGGGTTACTCATTACTTACACTATAACTAGAACATTATATATAATAGGAAAACACTTAACTTTGAAAAACAACTTTCATTTGGGAATTTATCCAAAACAAGATCAAAGCTTGGTCTTTGAGAGTGTTCTTAGAACTTCCTCCTAGGGTTCTTAGTCACTTCGACTTAGGTTTTCAATTACTTAGGTGAGGTATTGAATAGTCTCTACAAATCAAAAGGATGGTTGTTGTGGAATTTGCTACAAAGGTCTTCCTAATCTCCAAAACAAATCTTTAATGAGTCCTTTCTTTACACTTGATTTGGTTTCTTGGTTGTGTGAAAACAAATCTTCAACCTTCAAGGAATGACATTATCTTTTGGTGTCAGAGCTTAGGTTATCATCAAAGGTTTGACTATCTTACTTGCTTTCTTTGTTGTTAAATGCTAAGATCATATTTGTTTCTTTAAAAATCTTGTTGTCTTATGTGTTTTGTTCCTTTACAACTATCCTAGTCTTCTTATGATCTTTTTGTTTGTTGAGTTGTTCATCTATATCTATAAAGAAGACAAGAAGAGTTCTTGTTCTATAAAATTCAATAAAAAAAAAAACAGAAGAGCATAAAAAATTTATGCACAAAAAAAAAGTGCCAAATTTGAATGTTATTGTGAGATTTCTTGTTTAATCCTATTGGAATTGAAGTTCTAATTGTGATTGATTTGCCTATAATCTATCAGATTTGAAAATCAAGGGAATTGGGTTTGTTGAATTCATTGACAACTTGGATCACATTTTCATGGCCTTTTAGGTGTTTGATAAAATGCCTCTTTGAAAATTTCTTTGGATTCTAAATGTTTGCTCTTTTGTATTGAATTGGTTGACCTTATTTCTTTGAAACTCTATCTTCTTGACTCTTATTTGAAGATCATCAATTGATCAACTAATTGATTTGTGTGGATCATTTTGGTATTCTTGTCTAAGTGATCTGCAAATTGCTCTTGTGAGTTGAATAAGAACTAGAAAGAGGAACTAGAGTGGAAAAAGGCATTAGGAGTGAGACCAATAGAGGGAAAAGAAAAAGAAAAAATTGAAAGAACGATACACGAAAGAAACATGAGGACAAATTTTCCTATTTTTCTTGATTGTTCTTGAAGGCCATTATGACACAAGGAGCTTCACCATCTTCACTAGCATAAAACATGGGAGAAGACAATATCGTTCTATCTACCATCTTGGAGAGAATTGAGAACATGACTACAACAATGGGAGAACTAAAGAGAGTTGTCAATGCTAGGATGGACCACTTCAAAAAGGATATGTGAGGGAAAGTATAAGCCCATGTGCCGTTCCAGTCTTGTTGGTGCCAAAGAAGGATGGCACATGGAGAATGTGCATCTATTGTAGGGCCATCAACAAGATAATGGTAACGTATTGTTTTCCCATTCCTAGATTCGATAACATGCTAGATGAATTGTGTGGTTGATAAAATTTTTCCAAAATTGATTTAAAGAGTGGTTATCATCAAATTCTCATAAAGGAAGGGGATGAATGTAAAATGGCTTTTAAAACTAAACATGGCTTGTGATGCCTTTTGGACTAACTAATGTACCTAGTACATTTATGAGATTAACGAATCATGTGCTTAGGGAGTGCATAGGCAAATTTGTTATGGTATACTTTGGTGATATCCTTGTTTATAGCAAAAATGTAGAAGAGCATGTTTAGCACTTAAGGCTAGTCTTTGATATCCTTAGAAATGAATGACTATATGCTAATTTGAGTAAATGTATATTTTGCTTGCCAAAAATTACTTTTCTTGGATATGTTGTTTCTTCTAATAGTGTTCATGTTTATGAGGAGAAAATCAAAGCAATCAAGGAATGACCTACACCTAAAAGCGCTAGTGAGGTAAGAAGTTTCCATAGGTTGACTTCATTCTATTGGAGGTTTGTACCTAACTTTAGTACTATAGCAGCCCCTCTTACGAAAATGATCAAGGTAAAGGTTAAACTTAGGTGGAAGAGTGAACAAGAAAAAGCTTTTCAATTGCTAAAATCCAACTTGCATGTTCCCCTATCCATTCTCTCCCTGATTCTCTAAGGTTTTTGAAATTGAAGGTGATGCTTTGGGGGTGGGTATAGGAGTAGTATTGATGCAACTGGATAAGCCTATAGCCTATTTTAGTGGGAAATTAAATGGAGCTAGATTGAATTATTTTACCTATGATAAAGAGTTATTTGCTTTGGTTAGGTCCTTGAGAAATCAGCATCACTACCTTTGGCCAAGGGAATTCATGATAGACACCGACCACAAATCTCTAAAGCATTTAAAGGGGCAAACCAAGCTAAGCAAAAGGCATGCCAAGTTTGTGGAGTATATCGAGATGTTTCCCTACATGATCAAGTATAAATACGGTAAAGAAAATGTAGTAGCGGATGCACTCTCAAGGAGGTATACTTTGCTTTCTACTATTGACTTTGAATTACTTAGCTTTGAATTTATGAAGGAATTGTATGCCAATGATCATGATTTTAAGGATTTATATCGTACTTGTGAAAACTGTGTTTGTGACAAGTTTTACGTATATGATGGTTTTTTGTTTTGGGGAAGTAAATTATGTGTGCCTAAATGTTCTATGAGGATATTATTTGTTGTTGAAAGTCATGAGAGTGGCTTATCGGGTCATTTTGACATCTCTAAAACTTTGAGTATCTTGCAAGAGCATTTTTATTGGCCATATATGAAAAGGGATGTTGAGAAAATTTGTTCTAGTTGTATTATGTGCAAAAAGGCTAAATCAACAATTAAGCTACATGGTCTTTATATGTCTTTGCCTACTCCTAGTGCACCTTGGGTAGATATTCTATGGATTTTGTGTTGGGATTGCCTACGTCAAGAAAGGGTAAGGATTCTGTTTTTGTGGTTGTTGATAGCTTCTCTAAATTGCTCATTTTGTTGCTTGTGCTAAAAATGATGATGCTCATCATGTAGCCGATTTATTCTTTAAAGAAGTTGTACGCTTGCATGGAATTCGTAGGACAATTGTTAGTGATAGAGATACTTATAATAGATGTGTACATTCACTACTCATTATTCTCCTTTTGAATTGGTATATGGTTTTAAACCTTTAACTCCGTTGGATTTGATGCCTTTGCCTTTAAACGAGTTGCATAGTTTAGATGGAAAAAAGAAGGAGGAATTGGTAAAGAGCTTGCATGCTAAGGCGAGGGATAAAATCAATGCACAAAACCAAAAGTATGCCAAGCAACATAACAAGGGTAGGAAGGCCATGAACTTTGAAGTTGGTGATTGGGTTTAGGTGCATTTCCAAAAGGAGCGATTTCCACATCTACGTAAGTCTAAGCTTGATCCACAAGGAGATGCTCCCTTCCAAGTCCTAGCAAAAATCAACGAACAACGCTTACAAGATCGACCTTCCCGGCAAGTATCAAGTTAGTGCCACCTTTAACGTTAGTGACTTGTTTCCCTTTGATGTTGATGTTGGTGATTCGAGGACGAATAATTTTGAAGAGGGGGGTGATGGAGGACAAGCTCCGTCAATGCCATCGGGTCAATCACAAGGATGAGGGTGTCAAGGATGAAGAAGGCATTGATGGTATTTGTCCAAAACAAGAAAGAACGGTTCAACTTTGAAGCCATGCTCGAGAGGACTAAACTTGAAAATGAAAAGGAACATTTGAAGCTACGGAATGCATATTCAATTCAAGGACTTGAGGATATTGATTGGAGGATTCTAAATGAAGGAGAAGCCATTGGAGACCTTAGATGTGAAGTTGGGAGGCTTAGGAAGAAGATGGCATGAGGCAAAATGATGCTGAAGGGGAGATAGCACGAGAGAGAGCTGAATGACCAGAACAAAGGCCATCCGGCCCTCAACAGTGGTAGATCCGGAGCCTGATAGGAGCACCGGATGCTCACGAGAAAAATTCCCTCACATCCGGCCCTCATCTCTCCAAGCCGGTGCCGGACAGAGACAGAATCTGCCCATCAATGCGACCTTATTTTCGAATTCCACTTTTATTCTTTCAATTGTTTCTAGTATTTGACTTCTTGAAAGACTTGTTTAGGGCTTCATTTAGGGTTAGTCATTACTTACCTATAAATAGAACCTTATATGCAATAGGAAAACAATTATTATTATTATTATTATTATCTACATTCATATTTTCATTAAAATTTTTTTTTTGATCCTTTAAATTTTATGAGCAAACTATTGGATTCTTAATTGATTTTGTGTTTAATAATATTTTCAAGTGCAGATTGCACAAGTACTTTCGCTAATTTCTTTAGATTAATCACACCTTTTCATGTATTTTTTTCTTTAACAACCCTTCACTTCAGTAATAATGAACTCATTACCATTCTATTAATGAATTTCAGTAACTCAAGAGGGTTTAATGATGATAGTATTGAACTCAATTATTTACTACTGTAACTTCGATTTTATATTTCAAACTCCAAAATTTGGTTTCAAATACATATGACATGATTTAAATGGTCTTCAATACATAATTATCAGGTTCTTGCATCTTTTAGTGTTATAATATTTTTATAAAATATAAATAATATATCTTTGATATTGATTTCTATCAGGATTCAGAATCAGTAAATGCAATTTAAATAAAATATATTTTTAAAAAATTATATAATAAATATATTATAGTATAATATATATATATATATATTTATATATTTATATATATATTAAAAGCTTTGTTAGGCTTGCGAGTCTAAATAAACGAATACATAAGGGTTTGGCTCAACTTCTTTAATAAGAGAGCCGAGCCCGAGCTCGTTTAAGACAAGCCAAATTCGAGCTTTTACCGAGCCAAACTTGAACCGTTCCCGAATAGTCTCATCTCATTTACACCTCTATCCCCGACCAAGCTAATCATGCCAACATCGAACTCAGTGGTTTCAAGGGTTGCTCCAAATGCCTTCGCTGTGCCCCATGCATCTCGTAGCATACTCTATGATTTTAGTTAGTGAAAAATCGAAATTGTATGCATACACTATAATTTAAATAAGTTAAAAATCGACCTAAACTATATTAACAAACTTACATAGAGGTATGTCTGAGCAAGAGTGAACTGGTCTTTCCAAGGGAATGTGGAAGATGACCCTTGCACCGTTGTATGCAACCCTCGGAGGAATTGATCTATATAAAGGTCCTCAATCTAGGTCTTCAAGGAGTGGACAACTCTGATCTCTATTGTCAAATTCGAGAGTATACTAAATTCATACGAATTTAAGATATTACCTATTGGAATTGAGTAGATTCAGTTTAAAATTGGAAATTGATGTAAATTCAATAGATTCGTGGGTAAACTCGTTAGAATTGGTAAACCCAAATGAATTCACTTGATTTCATGTTATCCCTAAATTAAAATGAAATTTGATCCATCGATGACATTACCCATTTGTTAAATGGGTTATACCTTCCCAAAATTCAATTCTCTGCTACTAGGGCATTTCATTTCCTTGTTTCAATCAGTACTCCCCATTCCCACACACAACACAAAAGCTGTCTTCCTACTAGTTCTAAATCTCTATGCTTTAATTCTTTGACAATTGAGGTCATGAGTGAGAGGAGCCGCCATAGTTTGTGACTTGGTGTAGTGACAATGTGAGGCTACGAGGTGAAATTGAAAGTTTAAATTGGTCACTGCGACCTACCCTATGTCTCTATTTGATTTGCCTTCTCTCATTTTTCTATATATATTCCTTGTGTTTTGTTAATTTGTTTGAATTTGATGTACTAACTTTTGAAATATGAATTGTTTGGATTATGGTTTGGACATTGAACTATGTTTAACTCTTGAGTCTTGAGGAGGTTGGGTTTGATACATCTAAGACTAATTCAAGGCATGATTTGATATATTTATTTAATTTTTAGAGAATATAACTTATTTTATATATGTTTTTAGAAGTTACGAAAACTCTATGAATTTCCGATTCAAATTTATTATACAAATTTATAGGGCTTCAACCAAATTTACATAAACTCTCGAACCTAACAACTTTGGCTCTAATGTCATCTCCAAGATATGATTGGATGTCCACTGTCGTGCGCCTATCAAATAAATTTAAATATAAATTAAACCATCAAATTAATAAATTCAAATAAATAAATAAAAGCAAAAATACCTCTCTAAGTCCACCGTGCTACAGAAAATGTTGGGATTTATTCCAATTAATCCCGTTCAGTGGGCTAGATTAATTAATCATTAATTAAAGACCAGTTAATTAAGTGAGGTTTTAAGGCTTTTAATTTGTGAATATGGACTAGCATAGTATGGGCTGACGGACCCAATCTGTGATGAGTGGACAGAGTTTGGACTTTAAAATGCTGGGTCTCCTCCCTTTGACCCGATGATGATCCAAACCATACAGAGTTTGGTCAGCCTTTATGTGAGTCTGAGACAACAAAAACAAAAGTGATCTTTACGTTAGAAATCCCTCTAGTCTCTCATCTGCTAGAAAGAAAAGGCATACAGAGGGCTCAAAAGGGAGAAAGCCTCCAGCAATCAAGATCTATGCTTCCGTTTCAAGATCTACACATGGAATCAACATCAGGTATGTCCCTATTTCATTTATGCATTAATTTATGGGATTAAGGCCTTGAATTTCAGTCTTACATTTGGTCTCAAAACCTTTGCATAAATGAATGGGGTACTAGTTTTGTCTGTAAATCATTGTTTTGATCACATATTATGAAAGATCTCGACAAGAGGAGTCCGACGGTAGCCGACTGATGTCCCAGAGCTGTCGCACGAGCTCCCACGCGCGGCGCGTGCATGAAGAGCGGCAGTAGGATTTTGAGATGATGACATTAACCCTCATCTTGCTGGCATCATCAACAAATCGAATCGGATTCGGTCTCGGGTCGGATCACATATTTGGGTCGGGTTCAGATATGGACTCGGATCGAGTTAGGGTTTCCAATCTGGGTTCGGATCGGGTATCGGATCAAGTTTCCTGGTTGGGCTGGATTGATGTTTCGAAACGAGTTTTTGAGTCCGGTTCGGATTCGGATTCGGGTTCGGGTATGACCTAATTTGACCAAAAAAAAGGCCACTTTTGATCGGCCCATGTAGGTGTTTTTTGGGTCACTGTTAATGGCATTCTCTCGGTCTCGTCGAGCTCTTTCATCCAGTACTGTTTTTGTGGTAAAACAGTGACATTAAGTATATAAATTATGGAAAGAAAGCATTTATTGCTTGATATAATTAAGAAAATTAATTCTTTGATTTCTAAAATCATCATTCTTCAACATACTAGCATATTATGATTCTGTTTTATGAATATTTAGGCACGATAATGTTTACATTATTGTGATGTTTGTTTGGATACATGTTAGTATTGTGCAATGAACAAAGTGAAGCATGCAATAATTCAATTATGCCCTTATTGTTATAAAGTGTTAGGTTGCATGCATATTGTGTGTAAGGCATAAGGTGAAGTCCTTGGTATGAGAGAGTTCTGTAGGCTTGACCGGGTTGTGACTGCCAAAGTGGCACGCTCAGTTGGGTTTACAGAATATCAGTCTCATACTGTTGGGGATATCTCCTATACTTTTTTTACGGTCATATTCCCGAAGGAAGTGATTGTGACAACAAATCAGCTGTGTTATTTGTTAATAACAATAGAAGCCTCAAGGGGTCTAAACACATGGATGTAAAGTTTTTGACCATAAAGGAAATAGTGCAAAATAGAGACATTACAGTAGAGTATATTACTATAGATGATATGGTTGCAGATCTACTAACTAAAGGTTTACGCCCGTGTGTGTTGGAACAACACGTCCAGAACATGGTATTCATGGCATCGTGGGATGTCATGATTTAGTGGGAGTTACTCTGTTTGTGCTCCGATAAAGTGTGCATCTGTAAATTGAATTTCAAAGTGTGTAAACTTTGAGTATAGGCTTAAGGGCATTCAGTCATTAGCAGTCATTAGCCTAGCAGATATGTCTCTTACACATAAAGTGAGTTAACAATAAAGTAGGACATATGCATGTTCATTGGAACAATAAAGATATTCTCTGGTGTCATATAAGGGGAAATGACACCGAAGGAGAGAGAATGAAGACCGACAAAGGGATAACACTTAAAGTGTATTTTGTTATTGACTTTGCCACACTACCATATTAAACCCATATCAGCAGAATGGACAACATTTGTGACCATGGATGGCTCTGTGTGATTACATACAGTTACTGCTATGGTTTAGTGTTGAAAACTCTATAGGATAGGGTTGACAGTTAAAAGCAATTTCTGAACTAATATAAATGTGTGCACATAAAAGATTAATATTAATTAATTTTGAAAAAGTGGAAGAATGTTGGGATTTATTCCAATTAATCCTGTTCAGTGGGCTAGATTAATTAATCATTAATTAAAGACCAGTTAATTAAGTGAGGTTTTAGGGCTTTTAATTTATGAATATGGACTGGCATAGTGTGGACTGACGGATCCAATCTGTGGTGAGTGGACTGGATTAGGACTTTAAAATGTTGGGTCTCCTCCCTTTGGTCTGTTGATGATCCAGACCATACAGAGTCTGGTCAGCCTTTATGTGAGTCTGAGACAACAAAAACAAAAGCGATCTTTACGTTAGAAATCTCTTTGGTCTCTCATCTGCCAGAAAGAAAAGGCATACAGAGGGCTAAAAAGGGAGAAAGCCTCCAGCTATCAAGATCTACACATGGAATCGACATCAGGTATGTCCCTATTTTATTTATGCATTAATCTATGGGATTAAGGCCTTGAATTTCAGTCTTACAGAAAATAACTCCTGTGTCATTCTTTTCGCCCGAACTTTACGCCTAATCTCCTAATAGAATACGAAAACCAAATATTAAAAATATAACAACAATAAAAAAAAAAGCTAGATAAATGAAAAAATAATGTCGTTACTCACCTGATCGAAAGGATATGAAATTGTATGCGTCCATGGATCTATTGGATCCTCCCTTTGACTGTTCATCTCCTTGGGCTTTTATTTAAAAGAATTATCGAAGATAAATAAAATCTTCAAGTAATTAAAATACCAAATTTATGTGAATATGAATGTACGAATTGGAATCTTTAGAATTTACGAATTGGAATTACCTGGGTGGTAGAGTTAGTAAATATAGGAGCTGTTAGTGGATCTACTTGATCCTCCATCCAGCTAGGGTTATTATTGAAAAGAATTATCTGTTATGAAGTAATTAAAATATTAAATTTATGTGAATAAGAATTTACTAACTAAAATTACTAAAATTTATGATCTAGAATTACCTGGGAGTAGAGTTGATAATTGTAGGAGTCGATGAATCTACTAGATCCACCCTATCACTCGCTATATGCTCCTGATATATTTTTTAAAAGAATATAATAGGATTAAGATAAAAATTACTAATTAAAAGATTTTATGTGAATATGAATAATTAGCTAATAGACTGACCTCATATGGAGTCACATCAGTCTGAAACGGAGGGGAGTATCGAGCTGTCGGGTCAAATTCTCAATGGTGCGATCAGTCCCCTCTGAACTGGTCATGCCAAGCTCTTGCGGATGGCTGCCTGAGCCTATGGAAGAAGGGGAATGATGCAATGATAGATCTCCACCACTATTATCCCTTTCAAAAGCATTGAGGTGCTCTAGGACCTCATCATGAAGTTAGATGGCCTGCTCCTCTTACTCGACTAATCAAGCTTGGCCCTACTCCTCATACTGCCTCAATAGGACATTGACTCGGGTCATGAACAAGTCGACACTCATAAGAGACTATAATTAAAACATGGTTAAAACATGACTATAATGGCATACGTCTTGATTATATAGAAAGATATACATACCTGAGGTCTCATTGGATTGGGAGATGGATGGCTACCAGTCTTACCCTCTTGCTGAATTTGCTAATCAGCCTCATATTCGCAACCCTCATAGGAACCTAATTACAATATACTATTTAGAATTCTCTAGCATGAAATAATAGATTCAAATAACATCTTATATGAAGATATGCATATCCTTTGGCAAATCCTCTTCGATCTTGTCAGATTGATAGATAGATGGATCTCCATTAGTCCTCTCCCCTACTGCATGGCCTGCATCATCCCCAGAATTAGAGGGTGGAACCTAAAAAAAATAAAACATGGAAAGTAAAGTGATTATAATCTAATTCCTAGCATTTTACGAAAAGTAACTTAATTAGTGCAAATATACATTGGTCTAACCTCCGATATCGGCTTAATCGGGAGTTGTCCTTGTCATCCGCTCCTAGCCTAATATTTGCTGGGCTGATAATTACCCCCAACAGCTCAATAGAATATGGGGGATGCAGGTAAAATTGATTCGATACACCTGCTGATACTCTGCCTCAATCGGCTCAATGTATGGGGAGGTAGCATGCACATGTAATTAATAATTTGATTGAGTAACATGATGTAATTCAAAAATTAGGATTAAAGAATGAAATGCTGATCACTTACAATACTAAGCCACGAATCCCACAAAGTGGAGGAGCCAATCAAGGGCCACTTAAGGGCAAAGCACCTCGGGTATTGTAGAGCTGGAGAGGGAATGCGACATCCCTCCGCCTCCTTAGCATCCTTAGACAGGTAGGGATGCAGGGACGGGAAGTAATCATACTTCCATTACTAATTAATAATATAGGAATAAACAAAAAGGTTAGATAACTATTTAGAGATTCTAAAAGAATCATTGTTATATTAATTTAAATAATAATATTAAATCATACCAGTAACAACTAACAGTTGGTGTAGATGTGTCTTTTTCTCACACGAAGGTCTCTGACGATCCCTCGATACTCATGCATTGTCATGCTCCACTCGATAGTTCCCTAGGAGAACGACTTTGCAGCCTCCAGATCATGTAATAGGATATGGCTGTTGATGGCTCACAGGTGATAATCCAATGCTCGATGATGATGCAATATGCCCATCTATGGGCATTATCCTCCAATAGTTCTCCCACATCCATGGCCTGCCACCTCATCATGACCTTGTTTGGAGTGAACTTAGTGGGTCCTCTCATGAGTCAATCTAAAGTTGAGGTGGGCTATTGATGCTTCTCAATAGTCTTTTGGTCTATTATCCCATAAAGTAGACCAGTAAGTAGTGCGTAGTCTTACATGCTCAACCGATGTAACCGGCCACCAATAAGGAATTACATCTCGTCGGGGCAGGCATCCTCCAGTGTCACCTCCCGTCTCAATATATCCAATGCAACCTTGGAGTAATAGGCTCCATTGCAGAAAAGAAGATCCATTATGTATTCGAAGGGACCCCTAATAATGAGCTCTTGTGCCCCATGGCCTCGTGGCTGATGAACTACTCCATTGACTATAGAATACTTGGAGTGTGAGCCAAGTGTCAGACCCACAAGAACCATAGGATCATGACGGAGTCTATAGGTACGATCGATGGAGTCCATATCTTTACAATAATAGAACAAAAGAAATAATTGATTAGAAAAATTATCGTTAAATTAAACTAAAATTTTTTTTTTATGACTACAATAAACAAATTATGCTCCATAACATTTTATGTAAATAAGCTAAAATATTTTTTGATATATCCTAATTAAATAAATCAGTTATCGCATCTAGTGTTATTTAAATTTTAAAGTACAATTTTTTAGAGAAAATCGATGTATTTATTTATAAAAAAACATTAACCCTAAGTATAACATTAAAAATATTAATTATTACTATTGAATTGTTATTAATTAATTTCAAATAGTCAAATAACAACAATAATAATAATTTGATTGAAAATATCATTTTTTCCAATAATAATTATTATTATTATTATTTAGATTGGAAAAAAATGATAATAATAATTTTTTTGGAAAATTAGTGAGAGTATTTTGGCCCTCAAAGGCTCCAAATAGAAGATTCCAGTTCTCGGAGGGCCGGAATTAGGGATTCCAATTCATGGAGGGCATAATTCCAACCCTTGGTTTATAGAAGGTTCCTTGGTTTTGATTAATTAATATTTCGATCCTTGGAGGGTCGGAATAGAAGTATTTCGGTCCTTGAGGATTTTGGCCCTTAATAATTTAGGAATTTAGAGGATTAATATCTGGCCCTAGAAGGTGAGGAAAAGATGACTTCAGCCCTTTGAAGGTTCCTGCCGTTGAAATTCATCTCAACACAAGTTCAATTTCCAAACCAAATATGCACATCACAATCCTCGATCATGCTTTCAATAACATAAAATCAAAGTTAACAACAAAATCATGCTTCCAAGAACCCTATCAATCTTTCTTAGCATTTCCCCAACTAACAAATACATAAATTTTAACACTGTAAATCATGCTTAACATTCTAACAACTAACATATATGCACTTACTAAACATTCTAACAAATTCAAAATTTCAAGTGTAAAGAAAATAAAACCTACCTGGACTGTCGACGGCCATGGGAGTGATTGGTGGAAGCTTCTATGTGGGTTCGAAGTAGTGGAATCGATCGACCAGGGGAAGACCACACCGTGGTTTCATGAAGTACTGGAAGACCGACGAGCAGTGGGTGGAATAGCTCGCCAAAGAAGTACTACTTCGATATTGCTCTGGCACCAGTGACGTGTGGGTGGAATAGCTTGACAAAAGGAAGAAGGAATGGGAGTACACTTGGGTGGATAGCTTGGCGGAAGGAAAAAGGAATATAGAGTTTCGATTTTTGGTGAAGAAGGAAGGGGAATAGGCACGCGAAGGGAGGGAAGAGGTATGGGGATTTTTGGTTTTCGGGAACGATACAACAAACAAACAGGATACAAGCTTAAGAGACAAACGTAAAAACTCTTAAGAACTTGTAACTTCTAAGACTCGACCAACTCTGCCTTACAAGCTTAACCTAGCAACATATTTATAGGCAAAGTATCCTACGGACTCCAAACTCGGACTTCAAAGCTTACAGATAAAGTACAATAATTCAAGCCAACTGGCCAACACACGCGGAGTGGAACAGTACTCCTTTATGAAAAGCATAAACGACACACATAGTTCGACTCTGGACATAAAGCAGTCTTCAGCGGCAGACAAGCAGTACAACAATCAATAAAGTAGACAATACTTTAATCAGAGCCAATGTCGGAGCTATAATGAGGCATCTAGCCGTCAGGATCAGGGGGCTCTTCATAATGACGATGTCCATTCTCATTATAATAATGGAGGTGTGGATTATTGAGGTAAAACAGTAAGTCGACATAATACGGATGTGCTGGCCATGGGAAGATCTCTAGTGGAGCTTCTGGGATAGAGACTTCATCTGGATCAACATCATTTTTTCTGCATACTTGTCTCAGAATGCAATATCTTAGATTCGGAAAAGCATGTTGAACATCATAATTTGCAACATTAACTGAGTGCCAACTAATAATTGACTGAACTGAGAAATAGTAGAGCCTAGGCTCTAAGTGTCTACCTGGGATGAGATTAATAATCGGCCTGTAGAAAGATAACACCACATATTTGTCATGATGCCCTGAAAGTAATCTGAACCAGCCTGGTGGATCTTGGAACCATTGTAGAACTTTGAACATGTATAGATTTTGAGCAGGTAGATTCTGAGCATTGTCACAAGCCCATATGTAGGACATCAGGTGTTGAGTGTTGAAACAAAAACTCACTGTATGAGCTTCTAACATATACCAGAAATATCACAGAGCCAGCTTTGGTAATCCCCATAGATTGCAAATGTGGAATATAGTCAAATAGGGATATTGTGGATCATTCTCAATACCTCAGAAGGAAGTTGTGCCATGGTGCTGGAGTAGAAGCTTGTGAAATAACTAATAGTTAAATTGGCTTCTTAATGGTAAGGCCATATCTAGGATGCTCTCTCTTACTTCTGGGGGTAAGATGGACATATCCATGGGAGCAAGACAAGGAATGGTAGTGAGAGGTTTCTGTATAGCTTGAGGACGACGACTGAGAAAATCAGCAAGGACATTTTTCTTTCCTGGGATGTGGGCTACGGTAAATGAATATCTTGAAAACCATTGTTGCCATCGTAGCAGTTGACCCTGGGGTATGATCTTTTGCTTAAACTGGAGCATGTTTGGGAAAGAAGAAAGGTCAAGTTCAATCTGGAAAGTGTGGTTGATAAGATAGAACTCGAACATTTCTATTCCTCTTTTTACAGCAAGGATTTCTTTGAAAGTGCTGTGATAATGTTGCTCAGCTGGTTTGAACTCGCCACTGTGGTAACCACAAAGGTGTCGATGACCATCAGGGGTTTGTTCAATGAGTACCGCACCCCAATACTGATCAGAAGCATCCGTCTGAATGATCCTTTTTCCTGAGGAGGGAATACAAAGGGGTGGAACAGTTTGAGCTAGCAACTTTAACTGTTGTACCGCATGTGTGTGAGATGATGTCCAAGGTGGTGGATCTTTTCGAAGCCTTTTGCTCAACAGGGACCTGAAAGGGGCAATTTTTGGAATGAAATCACAGATGTAATTTATGAGGCCTAGAAATTGCTGGAGTTGTTTTTTTGCTATGAGTTCATCGAGAAAGACTTCAAGTGAGGTAGCAATATGTGGCTAAGGCTGAAAGGTACCATCAGATATATGCATCCCAAGAAAATCAATTTCAGAAAGACATAGATGCATTTTCTTTTCGGAGAGCGTTATCCCATATTGCTGGACTAGATTGTGGAAATCATGGAGAAGCAACTTTAACTGTTGTAATTTATGAGGGAATACAAAGGGGTGAAATAGTTTGAGCTAGCAACTTTAACTGTTGTACCGCATGTGTGTGAGATGATGTCCAAGGTGGTGGATCTTTTCGAAGCCTTTTGCTCAACAGGGACCTGAAAGGGGCAATTTTTGGAATGAAATCACAGATGTAATTTATGAGGCCTAGAAATTGCTGGAGTTGTTTTTTTGCTATGAGTTCATCGAGAAAGACTTCAAGTGAGGTAGCAATATGTGGCTAAGGCTGAAAGGTACCATCAGATATATGCATCCCAAGAAAATCAATTTCAGAAAGACATAGATGCATTTTCTTTTCGGAGAGCATTATCCCATATTGCTGGACTAGATGGTGGAAATCATGGAGAAGCTTATAGTGATCTTCAAGAGTGGATGAGAAGAGTAGAATGTCATCTATGCAGACGAGACAATTAGGGAACAGAGGCTTGAAGATGGTAGTCATGGCTTTCCGGAAGAGAGATGGTGTGACTTTGAGACCAAAAGGTAAAACAGTTCATTGCTAGTGACAATTGGGGATATAGATGGCAGTCTTGTATCTGTCAGGAGGATGTATACCTATTTGCCAGAATCCAGATTTAAGATCAAATTTGGAGAATATCTTGGCTGTAGGTAGATACTGGAAGAGAACAGGTCGGCGAGGCAAGGGAAATTTGTTATCAAGGAGGCATTTGTTGAGTTCTTGATAATTGATGACTAAACGCAATTTGCCGCGAACTTGTTCTGCTCGTTTATTGACATAGAAAGCCTGAGAAGCCCATTCTGAATCAGTGGGTTCAATGAGATGTTCAGCTTCTAATGTAGAGAGTTCTGCAATAGCAAGTTGGTAATACTCAGGAGACATTCCAGAGTGACTGGCTTTGTGAGGTACAATGGGTTGGTGAGTGGTAAAAGGTAGGTGGACAAAGAAAGAGGGATTTTTCCACAAAGGGTGATCACATTTGGCTAAGAATTGAGAGTGGGTGTCTACACAAGAGGTAGTAACCAGAGTATTATGGAGGTCGGTGAGATGATCAGAGAGACTAAAAAAGTTTCTGCCATTAATATGCCATTGCAACATCTGACCACGATAGAGAAGACCATGTGTAGTGAACTCTAAATTTGGGATTTTGTGTATGAGATCAAATCCTATCACCAAATCTTTTCCAGGAAGAGAGGAACCATACAATCGATGAGTGAGGGTAAGGTTTGGGAAAAGCTGGAGATGAATGGCTTTGCTGATCTGGGAAATGAGGAAATCTTCACAGTTGGCTACACGGAATAATTGATGATAAGGATCCCAAAATTCCTG
This sequence comes from Parsonsia alboflavescens, assembly GCA_028571225.1. NCBI lineage: Eukaryota > Viridiplantae > Streptophyta > Magnoliopsida > Gentianales > Apocynaceae > Parsonsia > Parsonsia alboflavescens. Next base: position 21,802 of record JAOXNR010002147.1, read on the forward strand.
AGGGAGGACATCAGGGTTTAGGACAAAGCTAATGGCTCCTACATCAATTAAGGCTAAAACTGAGATCGGTGAGGACTGGTATGTGGGGAGGAGTGTTGTGACAAGGAGAGGGTAAGGTCTCGGTGTGATGGAATAGATATCCTAAGTGTGGGTGAAAGCTTGAAAATCCAGAGAGAAATCAGAATCTTCTTCTGAAGAGTCAATGTCTATGTAACCTGGATAATGAGCAAGGGCCAAGATGGTATCTGTAGACGGTAAGGTATCCAGATCAAAAAGTGTCTCAAGCTGATCAAATTCTTCAGGGGAAACATGTGGTGAGAGTTGTGCCATAAGCTTGAAACGTTACCTTTTCTTTGGACAATTTTTTGCAAAATGTCCAGATTGACCAATAGCATATATCTGTTTTGGGAGCAGAAGGAATTGCCTTGCGACGAAGAAACTTCCATTGGGGTATTTTGCGCTTCTTAAACTTGGAGTGTTTGAAGAAACGAGGCTGCTTAAATTTGGATTTATGCTTCGGTCCACAATGGCAAACAGATTCGTCTTTGCATTTAATCTTCAAGTGTTTCTCTGAGCAAGCAAGAGCAAGTTTAGCTGAGTGCTTTTGAAACTTCTGCCAAAATCTAGTCTGGACACATAACTTATCCAATGCTTCTTGCATCATAGACCAGATTTGTCCACCGGCAAGAGATTCCCAAGAAAAACCAGAGGTTTTGATTAATCTCATAGTTTCATCAGCAAGTTCTTCAGGGACAGAATTCACATAGGCTTGCTTGAGGCTAACATCATCAATTTGATTGATTATGTAGAACCTTTTGCACATCTTGGCATAATGTTTTTCTAAGTCGGAGCAACATTTCATCTTGAGAAATTCAGTGCGAGCACTGGTGATGTCATGAATTTGGTCACCAATAAAGAATCTACGAAGGAGATCAATGACAGCTTTGAGTGTCGGTTGCTGAAGAAATTGGCGCTGTCCACCTAAAGAGTTCCAGAAGTCACGAAGGGAACCATCAAACCTGGCGACAAACTGTTTGAGAACATAATTCCAATCATTCTGCTGTAGGTCAGTAGTTAACCAAGCATAAAGTGTTTGGAATCTTTCTCGCCATTTGGAAGGGGGTAAATCATCCTGAGTGAATTTGACTTGGGACAGTTCTGTATATACTCGTGGTTTTACATTTCGAGCATTGGAACTTTCTGGAAGATCGGCAAACTCATCTTCAGGTTCTTCGACCTTGGGATCGGGACCCATCATAAGCATCTCAAATTCATTAAAGGGATCAAAAGATCTAGCTGTAGATTCAGAAGAAGAGCTTGAGCTGCTATCAGCAAGACAAAGTGGTATTTGTGCAGGGTGCAGGTTTTTAAGGAAAGAGGCAATGGGATTTGGAGGTTCTTCAATGGTTAAGATGGGTGCTTTGGATGAGGCCCCAACAAGGGGGTCATCCGGGAAATAAATAGGACTGGAGGGTTTATGCGAAGGGACAGTCGAAGCTGGAGGTATTGGAGAGGAAGTAGACGAAGGTGGCTATGAGGGTATGACAAGTGGAGGTGGTCTTGTAACAGGCATAGATGGTGTAGGCATAGGAGGTGTAAAAGTAGTAGTTTGTTGCTTATTCCATAAGGCCAAGGTGGGAGAATATGGGGTAGAAGCAATAGTAGGTGAAGGTAATGGATTAGATGAGACTGTAGGAAAATAAGAGGGGAATTGGACATGAAAGGGGTCAGGATCTCGAGAAAGAGCTATGTATTGTGATTCCAGAGTATTCAATTGTTTCTGTAGAAATTCTTTCTCTTGATGCATTTGGGCCATTTTCGGGGACCATTTGGTGGTGTACGGGACCAAATAACTGAGCTGTTGATGAAGGTTGTCTATCTTAATGCGAGCATCTTGCATCAATTGTAACAACTGTTGAGTCTGGGACAAATTTGCTGAGAGCTGAGTTTGGATAGTCTGTTGAGTATGGATAATCTTGTTGAGGGCCTGATTTTGAGCCACTGCATTTTCACTTTGCCAATTAAGAGTGGTTTCTGCAGCTGAAAGAGGTTTTGGCTGACCATGGGCGTCCAGAGCGGTAGAGGATTTAATCTTCCAAGCATGGAGGTTCTGATCCATTTCAAAGGTGGACAAGGGTGGAAAATCTCGATCATAAGAAGAAGAAGAAGCATCCATAAACATGAAGGGTTGAGGTGAGGGATCTGGAGGATATCATGGAGGAGAAGAGTCATCAAGTGGAAGTTCCTAGCCAGTAGGTTGAACCGGTAAAGTAGGTGGAGGACTACTATAGGTCACATAATAGTCGAACTTGCCACTGGGTTGGCTGAGAAGACCAACATAGGGGTCACCAGCTTCATAACGTTGACGTAGAAGGGTTTGGGATGACTTGCGGCGGTGTGATGATGAGATAACATTTGCAGGATGCATCATTGAAAGCTCTGTGGGAAAAATAGTTGAGACTGAGGCACGATTCGGGAAAATAACTTTTACCGAACCATCAGGTCGAGGTGATATGTGGGGATCTGAGACCTGGATGGGTGCAGGTGGTTTCGTCAAAGCTATGTGTTTCTCATAGCTGGTAAGCCATGAGGTTGGTAACAGTGTTTCCAGTAGCTCTCGAGGGAGCTGACGGGGCACAAAAGTACACTGTGGTGTTTCTAGGGAGTCAACCTGTAGAAAGAGGGATTCACCATTTTGTAGGTGGCTTGGTAAAGGGATGTCAATGGAGTGATTCTGGATCCGATAAGCCATCTGGTGATGAAGAGTGGCCATGTATATGTTAGACAGTTCGGGGCCAGAGATTTGGATTTGCACCTTCAGGGTATTCTGCAATGAGGGATCGTCCAAGCACATGGTGAAGTTAGGGAATAGTGTGATGAACACTGTGCTTGCGTTGAGGATGGTTTGCACCGTTCCAATAACTGCATACAAGTACTTTCTGAAACGGGAATCAAGAAGAGCAATCCTGGATATCTTTGGTAGAACTTTGCGGGCATGCAAGGTTAGAGCTAACTTGATAGCTCCAAAATGGATGTGAGAGAATCCTTTAGATTTCCATCGTTCAATTGCAGCGTCTGGAAACTTTAATGTCACATATTGTTCTTTGGTGGTAGCGGACAGAGCATGAGAAGTGTAATGAGAGGCCTGAACAAAGTCATGTGAGATCAATGGAGGAGTATGACCAAGGACTTGTTTAAGCCGATGAGTGAAAGCTGGCCAGGGTTTTTCATAGATAGTATAAGGTTTTACAAAAGGGAATGAAGAGAGAGGATATTTATCTGACTCGGTTGATACTCTATCTCATAAACTCGTGGGATCTTGGTTGAAGTGCTTCTGGGTAGATTGAGTACAGAACCAGAGGTAGTAGGAGGGTTCATGGAAGCCATCCGGGTTTAAGTGAAAGTTTTGAATCAAACCTAACTCGTCGCACACCAATGTTTGCAACAACAATGCCTTCCTCGGCAACAAAGGGCAAACTACGAGGGTTCTTTTGACGAGAGGGTTTTCACCAATAACAACACCTATTCCAACCAACCAAGTGTTTTGTCAAAAGTTCTCCTTCGTGTTCTGATTAACTCAAATGTGAAGGATCCACTGAGTGGCAATCACAGAGTTAAGAGCATACTAATTAAAGGAAAACAGATGCCATACGAATCAAAGATGGTAGCTGTTTCTGAAAGCAAATAGTTCAAACTCAAGGTTTGTGTTCATACGTGAAGTTTGTAGGTAGTTAAGAGAAACCAGTAGCCTCTTAACAGTTCAAGAAGACATAGATCATGAGAGATCTTCCTCTTCAATGTCCTACCTTCAATATACTAGAACAAACCAGAATAAGAACTAACGTTTTATTGGCTCTGATACCAAACAGGGAAGGAATGGGAAGTTTTCGGACCTTGTTTGTTTTTGAGGATCGAAGGGTATTTCAATCTTTTCGAAATTGTGGACCTATTTTTATTGTTTGAAAATATTAAAAACTCAATTTGATTACCGGGAAATTCGCATAGCTGCCTCAAATATTTTGACAGTAATAGCCATGTATCTCTGAGTATATCCACATGTTGACTTTGTTTATGAGCTCCTGATTGACTATTATCCGTTGATACTTTGTGATGCATATATTCTTGTGGACTCTTTTCTTGTTCTAATGGATTTTTTTTCTTCTTGAAAGCTCTATGTAGTTTTGAATGTTCAGTAGGTAGGTTTTCCCCGTAAATTATTTTGTTTATTTTATTTGAAACTTTATTATCATGGTATTTTTGGATTATGTTTGCTATTTTTGGTTTGTATTCCATTTATCCCAACACAGTAAACCCACAGATCTCATGTTGCCCAGGGCGATCTTTCTTCTACATTCTTTAAAGTTTGAGCTATTATTGGGCCATTGTCCATTGTGGGCTTCATCGTGTTTATAGGCCAAGAGTTAATTGTTTCCTTTTCAAAATGGGCTAATTGGCTCTTGTCAATTGAGACACTCAATTAGAAAGTATCCCCATCGGTTTACTGTAACCATTGGATTTATACTTTTTATATACTCCTTTCATAGCAAGTGATTTCATTTTAAATTGTTCGAAATTAAATGTCTTATTTTTTTAATTAATAAAAAATTTATTAAAAAAATTGATAATGCAATGTTTTAATGAACTAAATTAAACCTTTTTTTTATTAAAATAAGTGTAAATGAAATGAAACATTCAATTACGAATGGAGAAAGTATAATTTAACTATTCAACCTTGTTAATTTGACCATTTAATATTGTGAATTTAATAATTTTGTCATTTAACTTTGAAAGTTGTTTAACTTTATCAAAATTTTCAAATGATTTAACCTTATAAACTTTAATTTGTTAAATAGGCAAAATTAAGTAGTCAAATCGATACATTCAAAGTTAAAAATTGAAAAGAGCAAGAAGGTTGGATGGTCGAATAGCCATTAAAATCACTTTTCTTTGTACTCTTAGATGTAAGATATCATATTCCTCCTATGCTTTGAAGTCCTCATTCTAGTGATTAGTTCGCATCCTCACTCTAGTGATTGGTCCACTTGGAAAGCATAAGTCCTCATTCTAGTGATTAGTTTGCATCCTCACTCTAGTGATTGGTCCACTTGGAATTGGGGGCACTTGATTTCCATCATTTCAACTTTCGTCTATAATGATTGAGTCTTTCTATGGAGTCTAACCAAGGTCTAGATTCTTGTAAAGGATTCTAATCGTAAGTGAAATAGTCAATGCTCATATATCACTCGTAAATGAAAAAACAGATTTTATATATGTTTAAATATTAAAATAAATTTTGTTTAGTTCATTTTACTTTAGTTTGATTTGGTTAAGTTGTAATTTCTAGATATAAGATATAAGATATATTTATGTATATAAATATGGATTTGCTAAGGCGCATTTCGAAGCTCGCCTTAATGGGCGTTTCAACCATTATCGTAACGGAATTTTTGCTCTGCTTGGTTGGCTGCATGAGCACTGTAGCCAGAATTCTGTTACGGTAACGGTTGGAGCGCGTCTTAGCAAAACCGTATATAAATATATGTTAACCTTAATGGATATAAATGTATGTGTATTTATATTTATTTAATTTAAATAATTTATCCATACCTATTAATTAAGAGATATATTTTTGGAAATTTATTGGATTATGATCCAACTCGCAATCCCAAGATTTTCTAAAAAAGCTATCTTAGTTAGGAAATTAATTAACGAAAGTGTAAAGAATTTCGTCTTAATTTTGAATTTTCTTGATAATTTATCTAATTGATTATCTTTTGCTAGAAATTCTATTGAGGTATGAATTCTACTCTTATTTCTTTTATGGTGAATATATAGAGTAAACCCCAAAATTTGTCTCAATAGAGTAGGGTTTGAAGGTTTGCTCTTTAACCACGTTTTCAAGAAACCAATCTTTTGACCTCCCATATTATAACTAGCAATAGAATTAAGGTTACCCCATCTTTATCCTTTTAACTATTGAGTTTTGTCCGGGGAACCAAATAAATATAAATCATCCAAGAAAAGGATGAAGGTAAAAATAATATTATCTTCGTCCAGAATTAATGCCTCATTTTGACTTACACAAATTTTATAAAAATTAGTGACTTAGTTAATTTTTAAACTTAACAATATTAGTTTATTAATGAAATTTTAATTAATTTAGAAGATGAGACGTTAATTTTTGAACAATTGAAAATAGAAATAGAAATATTCAATTATGGGTGGAAGAAATATTATTACTCAGTCCATCACGAATTATAAGTTATTTGTACTCACTCTTGTTATCATTAAATAAAAGTAATTGTTGATGATAGTTTATTAGATATTTTATTGATTTTTTATCACACTATCCTGTTAGTTCGATGAATCATATTTATTTTTTAAAAAAATTAACTCAATTTCAACAAAATTAATAACTTAAAAAATAGGGAAGAAGCATTATGGAATAGAACGAAAACAGAAAGAGACGAAGTAGCAGTCGCAAGCAATCGCATCCCAAGGACTCTGAAATCCTGTCAATGAACCCTAAGATTGCGGTCGACCACGGTTTTGTTTTGGGAGGGTAGCAATCTATCAATATTGACCCAATATATATAGAGAGACAGAGCACTTGAGCCCACATGTCAGGGAGACCAATTCCACTCACGTTTTGCCATGGACTAGTACAATCCTTCCAATTTCTGGCTTCTTTTGGGCCCATTTCTTCTACTCCTTCACCTAATTCATTCAATTCACTAAGATATGTTTTATCTTAATCATTTCGGTTTCTCTATTCGATTCGATACAGTCCTTATTGAAATTCCTTCACTGCCCTTTCGTCATGGCCTTTTTCTTCCTTGGCCGTAATAGACCGTGGACCAATCATTTTCGTCTCTGATCCATCCCTAATTCATTCTTATTTTTTTCGGGAGGTCTTGGGATCAAATCAACAAAAATAAAAATAAAAACCAATAACAATAAGCTCCTTTAAGTTCATGAAAATTAGAGAAAGAAATCTTCAATATAATATATATCTAAATATACAATACTAATAAGAATGTCACAAAAGACATGTGCCAATATTTTAAATAATAGAGTTATGAGAGCCGGCAATCAAGGAGAAGAAAACTCAAGAAGACAAAAAAATGAAATTGAAACGCCTACTAAACAGTCAAGTACAATCCATAATGGAAATATTGAAGGACAAACAAAGGGAGGCGGCAATCAAGGGGAAAAAAAAAAAATTGAATGGATGGAAACTAATTCAAAAATGAATTTTTTTGATGAATTGAAGGGAGAAGAGGGAGGCGGCAATCAAAGCGGAAAAAAAACCCTAAGAAAAAGAATACCAATTGAAGGGTTTGGCCTCTGTATCGTCCAAGGGCTGAATTCTCAAGTAATTCTCTCAGGTAATTTTTTTAACTTATAATTTTTATATTGTTAAACACATTCACTTAAACTTATGGATTTGTTATTCTCTTTTTGCAAACATATAGTGGATCAGAATTGAGCCATGATTTCCTGATGGTGGAACGGGTAAGAATTAGAACTTTGTCGGTGGGAGTTCAACCCTGGAAATTTTAGCAGTGGAGGCGGTGATGAGTTCAACCTTGGAAATTTTAGCGGTGGAAGATCTAATAAGAGCAGAATGGGAACATATATACTAGGGGCAAATGTTGAAATCAGACCCTACAAATCCTCTTCTTATGAGGAACTACGACAAGTATTTGCAAGAGGAATAATTAAATATCTAAAAAAATCAGATTTAAGATGGTTTAAGTTGATAAATATTTTTCTGGATTTATCTAATTCTCTTTTCTTGAAGGAGAAAATCGAAGTTATTTTTTATTTGATTTCACCTGCATTATAATTTTTTGCTAAACTGTTCGAATTGAAATGGGTTTGCAGTATGGTTTTGGGATCACTACTATTTTTCTTCGAGTGATATGCCACTCCCTCATCAATAAGTTATAGAGGATCAACAAGTTCGAATGATTGATTTGGAAATGGTTGCTCAAGGAACAGACCCCGGAAGAGTTTTTGCATGGACCGTCTAATGATCTGCCAATGATGCATATCTTCAGTTTTTTTGCTCCTTAATGCCGGAATGAGCTATTTGATGCTGTATTTAAAATACAGGATGATTTACTTTACCATCATCAACAGAAAAAGATGGGATTGGATTTTCCGCACTCGAACAATGTAATGATGGAGAGTGGTCAATTTTCTGGGCACTTATCATGTTGATATGTCGCATCCATTAGAAATCAGACATGAGAGAATGAATGATCTTTATATGGGACAGAATGTTCAAGGGAGTGTGTATTCTGGTGAAGGAGGATATTCCTTGACAAAGGATTCGCCTGCCAATATTCTGCTGATCGTAGAGCTAACACATTAGGATGGATGGAATTCCGAGTTGTAGGAAGGGGTGAGTAAACTGTGTCTGGGATCCTAGAATGGATAAGGATATGTTTATTTATTTGTGTGGAAATTGAAAGGTGCAGAGGCTCTGGATGATTTGGAATATGATGAAAAGGTGGATGAAGAATTCCAGGCCAACAACGGCAAGGGTTGCTGCTGTACTTTTTGGGGTGCTATGCAGCAAATATTTTTGGACCAAAAGAGAGTAATTGAGGCCCATGGAGGCATATATTTATATAAACATAGGGAGAGGAAAGCTATTGCAAAGTATATAATTCAGACAGAGGGCAAATTGATATGGGGAGGATTCAACCAATTCATTTATGCTCCACTCTGTGAAAAATTCCTTACCGGTTTTCATTTAGGAATCTGAACTTATTCTAGAGTAAAAAGTTTGCTTGATAATGCGGTCACAGTATCCCAGTATGAATACTTTAAAGGGAGATTGGTCAATTTGGTATTCAAAGTTACGGATTTGCTAAGATATGCTCCGGCGCGCTCCAACCGTTACCGTAACGGAATTCTTGCTCCGCTTGGTTGGTTGCATGAGCACTGTAGCAAGAATTCCATTACGATAACGGTTGGAGCGCTTCTTAGCAAAACTGTTCAAAGTTATGTCCAAAGTTATATTGGTACCTATTGGTTTTTTTTTTTTCCTACCAATTGAGTATCCAAACAACTTTCGAATGTTTAAATTAGTACTTCCGATCTCATTCCGATATATTTCCGATTAAGATAGCACGTGTCGGTCACGTGATTAACTTTTTTTTAAAGGAGAGTCGTTGATTTGATACATATTAATTTTCATTTTAACCAATTAAATACCCAAATAATTTTCGAATCATAAGTTATTTAGGTACTTATTTGGTAAAAGAAAAAACCATGAGTACCAATTCTAAATTAAGGTACAATGTTAGGTATCAAAATGATCAACACATTCTATCTTGACGGGAAATACGTTGAAATGAGATCGGAAGTACTAATTTGGATGTTTGAAAGTTGTTTGGATACTCAATTGATAGAAAAAAAATCATAGGTACCAATATTGATTTTGGACATAACTTTGGATACCCAAATGACCGATCTCCTGCTTTAGATTTTCCTGTGGTTCCATTTTTCACATTTAGTTCTACCAATGGGTGTAAATTTAATTTTATTTATTTAGATATTCATGTCATTTATAATACAGTTCATGATAAATATTTTTAACCATCCCATCACTTGTGACAAAATGTCTGCATATTTTGTAAAAAGATGCCCTCAAACCCAGCTCCGGCTCCTACATATGGTAGTGAATCTAGGTGGTTTTGTTGGATATGGCGACTCCTAGAGTGGTTTAGGCTGTGACGGTTTTGGCCCTGCTCCTTGACCATTTGGGGATATTGGAGGCGGTAGGTTTTCAGATTAAAGTGGGTACGGTGGCGGAAGTAAATTTGGTGGTCGCTATGGCGATTTTGGCTATGATTATTGATGAAGCCAAGTAGCCTCCGGATCAGTATGAACCGCAATGGTGTCCGTGATCATAACTTAAGAGGAAAATAGTAGGTTAACGGATTGGGCTGTCACTTGGGGGAGAGCTCCAATACCTAAGTCAGTATTATAAAAGAGTAATCTTGTATAATTAATTCCAAATATACTATCCTTATCCATAGATCGATTATAATTTGATTATATATTAAGATGAAGTACGTTACCTATTTGATTAGGATTCTTATATTATGTGACAGTAGGCAATTAGGATAATTGTGAGATTATATTATGTTCTGCCAATTGCTCCTAAAATTGCTAGTTTCCCTCGGTTTGGATATTTTGCCATTCACATCTCTGTTCGAGAGCTACGAGTTTGCTAACCGACCTTTAGACCATCTTCGCGACCTGCCCATGAATATCGAAAGTTTTGACTATCTCTTATGTGAGGTCGCGCCGAGTGATCGCATGCACATGGGGGATGTTAGGAGTTGCGGCATGGAAGATATATGAGGCGGATTGGAGTTCATCGAGTCAAAGGTTATGGCCTAGTAAGAGATCTCCTGAACTCATTTAGTCGGTCGGTGGTAGTAGGTTGCTGTCCACCTTTCCTCGTTGATCTCGTGAGTCTAACTTTCAGGTATTAAAGGTTGAGGTCTTGAGCACATTTAGGTTGACTTTGTCCGGGTTATACCTATTTAAGTTGATTCATTCGGGTCATGCCCGTTTCTCCCATCAATTTTATTGGTTACAATATTGAGTATAAGAAAGTTTTTTAAAATTTGTATTTACATAGTTTTATGTTAATAAAAAATTGTAAGTTTTTTAATTATTTAAGGTTTACTTAAATCAATATTAAATAATATAGTAATATTTTACATTTGTATTTAATAGTCACACACAAGACGGTGTGCACTGCCGGTATAACACTAGTATATACGTTAAGTCATTATAGATCAAACGAATGTAAAAAAATCACATTTAATTTAATCCATCAAAACAAAAATGCTCAAATATTTAATTTAACAACTAACCGTTAGAGATTTAACATGAGTACTTCATAAGATGATGTATATATATATATATATATATATATATATATATATTTATACTGTTTTGTTAATGCGCGCTTTAACCGTTCATGCAGCCAACCAAGTGGAGCAAAAATTCCGTTACCGTAAGGGTTGGAGCGCGCATTAAGATGCGCTCTTACTATATATATATATATATATATATTTATATAGTAATAGTCTCAAACCGTCAATAGTTAAGTTAATTGTGGATCCCGCGGTTTGCAAAAATCCTGCTGAATGCACACCGGAAGTGAATATATATCATAATTGTGGATTTGCTAATCCTATTCCAAAGTTTGTAATGAAGGATGGAAAATTTTATAAGCCAAAGCCCAATGAGAAATTATTGTTAGGAGAATGAAAAACAATTAAAACATTTAAGAATTCAAACTTTCCATATTAAGATAAACAAACGTTTTATTCAAGCACAAAACATAGTCCATAAAAATATAACCATCCTTGTCACTCTAATCGCATGGTCATGTATGAACAGAATGCAACCTCCTTCCCTCCTTTTTGTACAGAAGTTTTTTTCTCTCTCTTTCTTCCTTCGTTCTTTCCTTCACTTAATCTTTTTTTAAGATGCATTTTTTTGATCAAAATGGGCAATCCATACTAAGATGCTTTCTTCCTTTTCCCCTTTATTTATGTTTTTCTTTCTTTCTTAGTTCTTTCGTTATTGCCTCTCATTTTCAGTATTGTTGTTTTCAAAAAAACTTAAAATTTCTTTAATTTCAAAGATTGCAATGCCATTGTATATTAGACTTAGTCTTCCTTGAGAAATTAGAGCTCAATTTAGGTTTCAATTTTTTAATGAAATTGGAAACTGGTTTTGTAATTTTAATGTAAATGTAGTTAAAGTGCCTTTTTAGTTGAAGAATATCAAAGTTTTTGATGGATAAATGATGGGTTTTGGTTGCTAAGGAAGGAAGAGAGAAAGGAGCAGAAGTGAAGGAAGGATAAAGAAAGAAGAGAAAAAACGCAGGAGTGAGAGGACGAGAGAAGGAAGAAAGAGAGGGAGAAAAAATTCTGCAAAAAGAGGGCGGAAGGGGGTTGCATTCTACTCATGAATCCCTCCTAAACTTTTGAAAAAAAAAAAAAAACGGTTTTGGAGGTGGTGCATATGCCAGATACATAATCTCAAGATGTTTTTTTTTAACAAATCTAGGGATTGGGTGGGGGTTTATTTTTTATAATTTTTTTTTTAAAAAAATTGGTCTTATAGATGCATCTTCGGATTTTTTATTTTTTATTTTTAAAAAAATTTAAATAAGATTGCATTTGGATCATGTGATCAGGTGTTTTTTTTTTTTCTTTTTTTTAATGGGGCATTTAGAGGTGCTGCACTACCTCAAAAAAGAGGGGGGGGGGGGGGGTGTTAGAAGATTGATTGAAAGAACATATGGGACCCTTAAAAAGAAATGGGTTTTGGGTGGTGGTGCATTTGCCCCCACAAAAAAATGCCTTTTTATTTTTTTATTTTTCAAAGGAATGGGCAGGTTGATTGGATGTTTCTAGGAACATGGTGGGACAATGCATTGGGGTGTTGGTGTATTGGCCAAATGCATCACATCCATGGGGGGAATGAGGTTTCAAAATGAACTCGATTTCAGAATTCGTTTAAAAAATGAATCTATATCGTGTAAAAGCCCCAACTATGGATGACAAAGGCCGTGCCAACCTTTTGGAGGCTTTAGGCAAGAATTAGGAAGCTGGCCCTAAAATGTGTGTATTTTTATTTTTTTACCATTTTGGATTGCAAAACCATTTATTATAGTTTTTTAAGCTTTTCGAGTTGTAAATCTATATACTAGATTAGATTTTTTTCTATTATCAAATCTTTAAATTTGACATCAATATTTTTCCATTTACCTCGATCATAAATACATTGAACACTATCTAATTTATCTTTAGGTAAAGTTTCAATATTTTCTTGATTAAAATGAGGACTACTGATATTTTCTTCACTTTTTTGATTAAAATTGACCTATTAAAAAAGAAAAAGTTGTATTTGACTTTTATAAATTTACCACTTCATCTTTCTGCCTAATATAATTGATAGTTAAACCTCCTAACGTGACTTTCGAGTTCACTTTTGAATTAACGGGGCCCATACCCAAGGTTGGTTAGCCCAATCCTTTCTCGTCCCTCGCAGGTTTTCCATTGCTAACTCTTTGGGCAATATACAGTCCATACATCTAGGATATTTCTTCATTATAGATGACATTAGGATTGCTAAGAAGATTACCACATCTAATTAGTGGTCCTTTACCTATCGAATTCCATACCGTAGGTTCCATTTTGGAGTGATCTTGGACATGACCTGACTTATTTCCATTTGGCTCACTTGGAGCTTCAATCCTCATATTCAAATGAGATAAACCCTTTCTTTTGAATTCTTGTTTTCCTTGCAAACCATATACGAAAGTGGGAGGAATTAAATTCAAGATGTACGAGTTTATATGATCGGAGAGAAAAATAGTAGCAATAAGTTTATTAACAAGATTTTCTTTCACCTCATAATTTGCGCCAAACTCATAACAATACATCTTTGAATAATTTGAAGGGGTTTTCTGTGATTGCATCTAGGCAAAAGGTGACGAAAGTAATTTGGTGGCAAGAAGAATTTTTTGAATCAATTATTACGAATATTGATGGAGCATCGCGGGATAACTCGGGAAAGGCAGCAAAAGGAGGAGTAATGAGGTCTGGGAATGACATTGCGCTGGGGGCATTCTCATGCTAAATTGGAAATAAGCGCAACTGTAATGTTGAGCTTGAAACATTGTACAGAGGGATCTGTCATTGCTTGGAACACAATTGGAGGAAGGTGATGCTAGAATCGTGCAGCGAAAACATAATATATTATTGCGATGACTCACCGTATTTGTAACTGTTTCCTATGTCTAGAGATTAGGATATAATAAATACCTTTTCTCAAGTAGATATACTATCAAATTAGCACCCCAAGTAGATATGATAAATACCTTTTTACTGAAACAGCGAAGGAACGAAAATACCTTTCTAGATTTTGATCGATTTTTTTTTTCGCCATTGACTTTCCTTGAGACATAGGTTTTTAGGACAAAATAACCTTTCTAGTCGAATGAAAAAAAGATAAGGGACCAACATGGATCAAAAATTAATTTTAAGAGATTCAAAAAATTCAACATAAAGATTTATGATCTACTTTCACCAAGTAACAAAGGATAAGGACCTTAAAAGTTTTAAAAAAATTGATTTATTACTTAGATGGACTAAGTAAAATAGATTAGGGATGAAATAAGGAAGAGAAATGACCCAAAACAGTGAGGGTTGAAAATACCTCTCTACATTTTGATCCATTTTATTTTTTCGTCGTTAACTTTGCCTCAGAAGGAGTTTTTTAGGGCAAAAGGTCCTTTTTGATCAAATGAAAAAGGATAAAGGACCAAAATTAATTATAAGAGACTCTAAAAGTTCAATATGAAGATTTGAGATCTATTTGGACCAAGAAAAAAAGGATAGAGACCTTAAAAATTTTTTTAAAAAAATGATTCAGGATCTAGATGAACCAAATAAAAAGGATTAGGGACTAAACAAAAATTTTCTCTTGTTTAAATAACCTTCATAGGCCTTGATCATATTTCTAAGAGTTAAATTCAAACTCTAACCAGAGATGAGATAGAATTTAAATCAACTAAATAGTAACAAACATCAGAGACAAAATATTCAATTATTTATCTTAGCATAAAAAATTAAATAATTCGAACTCAAATAAGATAGTGTCTGGATAAGCTTCATTAAGAAAATTTTGATGAGCCAAAACCTTGTTATTTTCTCACTAGTTGTAACACGGACCCTAGTCGCTACTTTAATTGCAACATGGAATAGTTTAGGCAATGAGCTCTTGACCTCAACGGAGAATTTATAGACCTGATTCTAAGGGGGGACTGGACATCTATCTTCTTACAGCTTTTGTCTCGGCCTATGGCTACAAATTATGGTGGCGTGTTCGCTCTAGTAATTCCTTGTGGGTTAAGCATCTTAAATTGAAATATGATTTTAATTTCCGATTGCCTTTAGCCCAGAGGGGTTCTATAGAATGGAGGAGGTTGGTGTCTATGTCACAATATGTTGATCTTCACATCTCGGTTTTAATTGACAATGGAGATGTCTCCTTTTGGCATGAGAACTGGCGGACTATAGGCGAGTTGAGTGGTAGATGCTTGGAGGTCAAGAAAGGTGAAGCAAACATCAATTGTTTCTTGGTAGACGGAAATTGGAATTTAGGAGAGCTCTCTGAATCTTTCACTCCAGATTTGGTAAGAGAAATTACTGAGTTTCCAAGCTGGGGGGTGGTGGTGGAAGGGGGATAATAGGTATGTCTGGATGTTCTCCTCTACTGGGAATTTTCAGTTATCCTCTTGTTTTGCAATGATCCAAAATTTTCTAGATGATTTTGCATTTTCTTTTCAATTTCCTTTGTCTTGGTTGGTTTTAATGTGGAGAGTATTGCATGGTTTTTTGGGATTGGGGTTGTGCATTAATGCACCTAGGATTTCACTTAGCTTCTAGATGTCATTGTTTGCATTCTGCTAAATCTTTCCAGCATTTGTTTGAGGATTGAATTATTGCAAGGAAGGTTTGGGAGTTTTTTTCTCAAAAGTTTGGGTTTGAGGAGTTTCCAGCATGGAGTCTTATATGATAACATTCATTGGTGGTTTGGGCAGCGTAGGGAATTGGTGCTGATGGCGATTTTGGTTCCCATTTTAGTTTGTCTTGAAATCTAGCTAGCTACATGCAGATCTTTGTATGATGGAAGTGATAGTTCCAATATCAATATTATGCAAGCTTCATGATTTCAGACATGCATATTCCATTCCGGAAGTGACAAGCTTTCTTCAATTGCCGGTTAAGGAAAAGAGAAAGAAGATTATTGCTGTGAATTGGTGGCAGAGTAGATTAGATATGCAGATGGTTCTAAACATTGATGGTGAGGGAACCCGGGCATTGCTGGAGGATGTAGGGTTGTTCGGATGGGAAGTAGTATTTTTAAGGGAGCTCTCTATCTATTTTGGTTTGGCTACTAAATATTGAGGCTGAAGCTGGGGCTTTGTTGGAGGGGCTGAGTTTTTGTTTAATGCAAAATTGGGCGAATGCCATTTTGCAAGTGGATTCGAAAGCAGTGATTGATATGGTGGTAGAGTTTTACTATGTTCCTTGGAAGATTTACAGACAGATTAAGGACATCGGATCATTGTTGAAGTGTGGCAACTAGTTCATATTTTTAGGCAAGGCAACATGGCTGCTGATCAATTGGCGAATTTTGCTTGTAAAACACAGATCAATACTTATTTCTCTTCTATTAGTTTACTTCCAATTTCGGTTCGTTGATATTGTAATGTTTACAGAATGCATATCCGGTACATTAGAACATGTAACTAAACTCTGTTGTTTCTTATTTTGAGTAGATTTGTCTCCACCTTCTTGAGGAGTAAGGCTTAGTTCCATCTCCAATAGTTTTTCATTTTAATCTAATAAACAGGTAGTTTTGCCAAATCTCTCGCCATCAAAGGCTGTATTTTCCCAAAAAAAAAAAGAGAGAGAGAATAATTCAACTATTAGAAACACTTATTTAAATTATCCATACTAAGAGATAATATCGCATTAATTCTTCTTCATAAAAATAATTTCTTTTAATAAATAATTAAGAATATGAAAAGATAATAAATAAATAAAACACTTTATTTATTAATAAAATAATTACATGTTTTAGGAGCATACTAATATAAAAGGTGATTGTTAGATGGACTCAAAAATGGTGGCGGACATAGTTAAAGGGGGTTTGGATTTCCTTAGAGATTATACAAGAACTTGTGTCTCGTTTGTCAATCAGGCAAGCTAGGAGAGTTTCATATTATTCATATCTATGGAGAGGATAATCAGGCAGTAGATTCTTTGGCAAATTTACCTTATTTTACTTATTATGACAGATTTTTTAATGGTTTTAATTCACTTCCTTTGTATAAGGGACTTTGAAATTTAGTTAGGATTAAATTACCTTATATTAGAATTAAATGATTTCTTCATGCATTGCATTTTCTTTTGTTAGAAGTGGTATGTTTCCACTTATTTGGGGTGTAAGGCTCTTTACGATCTCAATGAAAGAATCAAGATTTGCCAAATGCCTTTTCTCCGGAGCCATCAAAGACGGTGTTTCATAAAAAAAAATATAATAATAATAATAATAAAAGAATCAATGATAATAGTTTCGAATATAATCCTATAATACCGAAAGAAATACTCCCTTCGTTCCTATTTCCCTATTTATAAGTTATTTGTAGTGAATTTCACAATATTAAGGTACACTTCCCCCGCCTCCCCCCCCTCTCCCCCCCAATTTTGTGCAT